>JARFJB010000827.1:4447500-4490000 GCA_036346205.1 Vesta saturnalis
ATTTTAGCCGGAATTGTGGCAATTAGTGTCCTTACTAAACAATAAACCAAAATTATTGTACGCGTTGGAAGAATGTGTTCTCCTGTGTGAGTTGGGTTTTATTATGATAGTATTTTTCATAGTGAGTATTTTTTTTTGTTACATCTATTCGTATCAGATATTTGTCAAGTTACTACACAATAGAGACCATTCATTTTTTTGGAAGGTAACTAACTTAGACTAGGTTTATATGTTACATACGCTTTACGGTAATGAAACATGCGTTCTGGTCTTCAACCTTTCACAATCATACAACTATGAAGATGTAAAAACAATACTCAGAACGTAATAAATAAAAAAAGTGTAATGTGCATTGCATTCTCTAGGAATGTAGATTTGGTTAGTGCAATTAAACTGGGCAGGCAGATGACCGTTATTATGTGAAAATCGTAAAGGGATACATACATGCTAAAGGCCAATGCTTGGTTGCATACCGCGAGCAACCCTGGAGAATTAAATTAGTAGAACGCAACATCAAGGTAATAAATTTACAGCGATACTATCCAAACATTGCAGTACACACTATCCGATGGCTATAGTATTGAACACATTTGAAAATCGAAATCTTACAAAATGTTAATTATTTTTAACAAATTTACTACGATAGATCATTACTGCATGATAAAGTAGTTTTTGCCTTTTTAGAGCACTGCGCAATATAATATAAAAATGTATTTAAATGAACATTGTAGATTAGATATTTGTAACAGGATTGTGATGATATAAAAATACAGTTAGCCATATAAATACAAAAAAAATTGGCGTGGAAGAACAAAAACAAGACCTTCCAACCTACAAAGTAGAAATTAAAGACATGGAATCATACAATTTTTCTACAACCGAGCGAAAAGTACAAATTTGCACTTCCAAAAGAAAGCGCAGAGTTGCACTTTTCCGAAGAGCAAGATTTTTTTACTTTGTCGCTCGCCGAGCAGAAAAGTAACTAAAACGTTCACTTAGTTACCATAGAAACCTTAATAAAGAAACGGCTAGTGTTTCTGAATTTGTCAAAAGTATGCGAGGTGTATTTGACAGGTACAATAAATATCTGCTGTGGAACACTGCTCGACCATCCAACCTACAAAATGGAAATTAAAAGTAATAGGTTCATTACGAAAATAAGCAAGATTGTAAAATAAAAAGTTTTTAACAAACTTTCTTACAAAAACACGTGTAGCACAAAGTGATGCTCACGTTTTGAAATCTGAACTGTCAAGTTTGAGGTTATCCGTAATTATTAATTTTTACCAAACATTTCTGTAAACACTCCAGTTTTAGAAAATAGTTATTAACTAGTACGCTGTTTACACATTTCTTGGTGTGAGGCCGTTCTCTTTTACCCGAGGCGTAGCCGAGGGATAAAATATAAGTCCAAGCACCAAAAATGTGACAGGGCACGTGTTGCGAATAAAATTTGTTGTAACCGTTTACATAAAATTGGAAAAAAAATAAATTTTGAAATATTTGATGACAAATGTCAAATTAAATACATAATCAATAGTAATTAACGTATTAAGAGGGGCAACCCTGTCTTAACATTCGAGCATATTTTTACCACTCGAGCGAACGCAGCGAAGCGAGAGTGGTAAAAATATGCGAGATTTGTTAAGACGGTTACCCCTCGAAATGCGTTCATTAGTTTATCGTTCATTGAGGTAATAATTTTGAATTAACCCTTAACTGCTGACATCTCATTTTATGACTATAATGCTGACATGGAGTCTGGAGGACTCCACAAAGGGAAAAGCCATTTTTTTCCTTAATTTTATAAAAATTAAGATTTCACATTTTAAAACAACAAAGTTTATTGCTTAAGAAGAAACATGTTTACAACAAAAATTCAAATAATATAATTTTTTTGAATCATTTAAGCAAAAACGGAAGGTATCTACAATAAAACATTTAAAAAAAGGTATTTCTTATACAATTAAAATTAAGTAAAAATGTATCTGAAATTAGTTTCTGTTGTACAAATATGTAATAAACAAAGTTGAAACTAATTCAAAAAAACAAAAATATAGTTCTAGTACCTATTATAAAATAAAATTCGTGCAGTATATAAAGTTGAGTAACCATATTGACCTATTTATCATAGTTGCAGCATTGTAGACAACATTTTCTAGTGCATTGCAGGCATATTGGTTTTTTACAGCTAAAGCACATGTAAGCAGTTTTTCTTTTTAATTTAGCAGGACATATATAACAATATTTACGAATTTCCAACGTATCTTCTATTTACTCAGATACGGGGATATCTTGAATTCGATGGATGATATTTCGTACATCTTTGTTTAGGTTTGGAACATTAAGCTGTCTAATCATATGAGATTTTACTAACTCATCGGCAACTTTCTCAACAAATGTAAATCTAGCCTCAGGATTACCGTGAAAAGAAGCATATGTAATGTACGAATTGGCACTGCAAATATCGATTACTCTGTAAAAAATAGCTAAAGGCCATCTTTTTGTTCGACGACTACAACTATCTTTTGCACATTTCTCATCCATCGAATCTACTCCACCCTTTGTAAGATTGTACCAAGCAATCATTTCAGGTTTTCGTCCTCTTCAGAATTTAGTTCTTGCTCACTACAAGAGTCATGTTCACAGAGTATAAACACTCTCGTCTTCGTTCTCAGTATCACATATGTCACTATTCGCCTCGTCATACCATTGATTACAAATTTCCTCGAAATTTTGATCTAAAATATTCACGGATCGTGAAGAACTAGCCATGATCATATATTAAATTATATTACACACACACTGACATGGAGTCCTTAACGACTATATCTCGAAAACCGAAAAAATTACAATAAGGCGTGAAACTAGACAGAAAGTTAAGAAGGTACTGAGAGCCAGGCACTTGTGAATGCATTTGAGTGGGCGTTACAGATCAAAGTACAGTGGGCGGAGTCTGATAGACTCCATGTCAGCAGTTAAGGGTTAATAATAAATTACTAAAACCTGCAAAATCGAAATCGTACTATCATGAAAATGTGTGACGTTGCTATAGTTTCTATTCTGAACAAAATAAAATCTTAAAATTAAAATGGAAACGTAAAACGAGTTTCTTGTCATCCCGAATTAAATTAAAAACATTGCCGCCTTCGCCATGGAGGAAATTGTCCCGTCGACATCTAAAGTAAGATACGAAAGAGAATACTCGACATTCAATGCTTGGAGAAACCAAAAAGGCGTTAAAGGAGTAAATGAGGAAGTTATTTTGGCATATATCAAAGAGAAGGTAAAGGTTTCTATACCATTCCCTCTAATTAGATTATTTTATATTAATTAATTTTTTAGTCTGGGAAGTTGGCATCATCATCACTGTGGACGTATGTTTCTATGTTGAAAAGAATGTTACAAAAAAAAAATATTGATATTGCAAAATTTGGACGAATTTTTGAAAAAAAATGTCCAAGAATTACATAGGCAAGAAATCTTTGATATTAAATGTAGATGAAGAGATTTCTTCGAGAATTGACAAATTCAACGTTCTTTGTCCGTATTGGAGGGATTTTATTTTAGGTTTGAGTGTGTATTTTAGGTTGCTACTAATATGGGCTTTTTTGTGTTATCGCGATGAACTTTACAAGATGAAGTTTACTGATATGCAGGACAAATATTCCATCCTTATTGTCAAATTACCGTAGACGAAAACAATTCCACGTATTTTCACTGTGGTAGATGTAGAAAATGAGATTTCTGATTAAATTTATATCGAAGTTATATTGCTCTAACACCTAAATATATGAGCATCGAGAAACTAGGTATTTATTTTTTACCAATCAGGAAAATGCAGATCTCAACCAGTGGGATTGAATAGTTTTTCAAAAATGCCCATAAAAATTGCTACACATCTGGGACACTTATATACTGGACACTGCTTCAGACGTACCTCGGCAACGTCTCTAGCGAATTCAGGTGCTAACATGACCACAATGAAGAGGCCTGGAGGGTGGTGTTCCACATCAGTGGCGGAGCTGATGCAATCGAAAACAAAATCGATATTGCAAAGAAAATCGGTATGAGGAGGGTTAAGAACGGCCCAGCAGAAAGTAGCATAAAGAACCATTACAGTCAGTTGTTGATAAATTACCAGTTTTTGGAGCTTCTTTTAGTATCTGTATTTTTAATTTTAATAATAATAGTAATTAGAATTAAACAAGTTTCGTTGACACGTTTTTTTATTTGATATAAATGTGCATGCATGTTAAATGAGTGGACGCATGTTAAAGGTATTTTAACATTCGAGGATGCGATCATGTTAAATACTGTTTAACATTTCAATGAACGATAAAAAAGTTTAACGATTACAAAAATTCATGTGCGTAATTCGAGCACAAAGTGACATCTGTGTGTGTGTGTGTGTGCGTGCGTGCGTGCGTGCGTGCGTTCTTGAGCGTGAGTGTGCGTGTGCGTGTGCGTGTGTGTGTGCGTGTGCGTGTGCGTGTGCGTGTGCGTGTGCGTCTGCGTGTGCGTGTGCGTGTGCATGTGCGTGTGCGTGTGCGTGTGCGTGTGCGTGTGCGTGTGCGTGTGCGTGTGCGTGTGCGTGTGCGTGCGCGTGTGCGAGTGTGCGAGTGTGCGAGCGTGCGAGTGTGCGAGTGTGCGAGTGTGCGAGTGTGCGAGTGTGCGAGTGTGCGAGTGTGCGAGTGTGAGAGTGTGCGAGTGTGCGAGTGCGCGAATGTGCGAGTGTGCATGTGTGCGTGTGTGCGTGAGTGCGTGTGTGCATTTGTGCGGGTGTGCGGGTGTGCGTGTGTGCGTATGTGCGTGTGTGCGTGCGTGCGTCTGCATGTGCGTGTGAGTGTGAGTGTGAGTGTGAGTGTGAGTGTGAGTGTGTGTGAGTGCGAGTGTGACTTTGAGTGTGAGTGTGAGTGTGAGTGTGAGCGTACGCGTGCGAGTGCGAGTGTGTGTGCGAGTGCGAGTGCGCGTGCGCGTGCGCGTGCGTGTGCGTCTGCGTGTGCGTGTGCGAGTGTGCGAGTGTGCGATTGTGCGAGTGTGCGAGTGTGCGAGTGTGCGAGTGTGCGAGTGTGCGAGTGTGCGAGTGTGCGAGTGTGCGAGTGTGCGAGTGTGCGAGTGTGCGAGTGTGCGAGTGTGCGAGTGTGAGAGTGTGCGAGTGTGCGAGTGCGCGAATGTGCGAGTGTGCATGTGTGCGTGTGTGCGTGAGTGCGTGTTTGCATTTGTGCGGGTGTGCGGGTGTGCGTGTGTGCGTGTGTGCGTGTGTGCGTTTGTGCGTGTGTGCGTGCGTGCGTGTGCGTGTGCGTGTGAGTGTGAGTGTGAGTGTGAGTGTGAGTGTGAGCGTACGCGTGCGAGTGCGAGTGTGTGTGCGAGTGCGAGTGCGCGTGCGCGTGCGTGTGCGTCTGCGTGTGCGTGTGCGAGTGTACGAGTGTGCGAATGTGCGAGTGTGCGAGTGTGCGAGTGTGCGAGTGTGCGAGTGTGCGAGTGTGCGAGTGTGAGAGTGTGCGAGTGTGCGAGTGCGCGAATGTGCGAGTGTGCATGTGTGCGTGTGTGCGTGAGTGCGTGTTTGCATTTGTGCGGGTGTGCGGGTGTGCGTGTGTGCGTGTGTGCGTGTGTGCGTTTGTGCGTGTGTGCGTGCGTGCGTGTGCGTGTGCGTGTGAGTGTGAGTGTGAGTGTGAGTGTGAGTGTGAGTGTGAGCGTACGCGTGCGAGTGCGAGTGTGTGTGCGAGTGCGAGTGCGCGTGCGCGTGCGCGTGCGTGTGCGTCTGCGTGTGCGTGTGCGAGTGTACGAGTGTGCGAATGTGCGAGTGTGCGAGTGTGCGAGTGTGCGAGTGTGCGAGCGTGCGAGTGTGCGAGTGTACGAGTGTGCGAGTGTGCGAGTGTCCGAGTGTCCGAGTGTGCGAGTGTGCGAGTGTGCGAGTGTGCGAGTGTGCGTGTGTGCGTGAGTGCGTGTGTGCAATTGTGCGAGTGTGCGGGTGTGCGGGTGTGCGTGTGTGCGTGTGTGCGTGTGTGCGTTTGTGCGTGTGTGCGTGCGTGCGTGTGCGTGTGCGTGTGCGTGTGAGTGTGAGTGTGAGTGTGAGTGTGAGTGTGAGTGTATGTGTGAGTGCGAGTGTGAGTTTGAGTGTGAGTGTGAGCGTACGCGTGCGAGTGCGAGTGTGTGTGCGAGTGCGAGTGCGCGGGCGCGTGCGCGTGCGTGTGCGTCTGCGTGTGCGTGTGCGAGTGTGCGAGTGTGCGAGTGTGCGAGTGTGCGAGTGTGCGAGTGTGCGAGTGTGCGAGTGTGCGAGTGTGCGAGTGTGCGAGTGTGCGAGTGTGCGTGTGTGCGTGTGTGCGTGTGTGCGTGTGTGCGTGTGTGCGTGTGTGCGTGTGTGCGTGTGTGTGCGTGTGTGCATGTGTGCGTGAGTGCGTGTGTGCGTGTGTGCGGGTGTGTGTGTGCGTGTGTGTGTGTGTGTGTTTGTGTGCATGTGTGCGTGTGTGCGTGTGTGCGTGTGTGCGTGTGTACGTGTGTGCGTGTGCGCGTGTGTGCATGTATGCGTGTTCGCGTGTGCGCGTTCGCGCGTGTGCGCGTTTGCAAGTGTGCGCGAGTGTGAGTGTGAGTGTGAGTGTGAGTGTGAGTGTGAGTTGTGAGTGTGAGTTGTAAGTGTGAGTGTGCGTGTGCGCGTGAGTGTGAGTGTGAGTGTGAGTGTGAGTGTGAGTGTGAGTGTGAGTTGTGAGTGTGAGTTGTAAGTGTGAGTGTGCGTGTGCGTGTGCGTGTGCGTGTGCGTGTGCGTGTGCGTGTGCGTGTGCGTGTGCGTGTGCGTGTGCGTGTGCGTGTGCGTGTGCGTGTGCGTGTGCGTGTGCGTGTGCGTGTGCGTGTGCGTGTGCGTGTGCGTGTGCCTGTGCGTGTGCGTGTGCGTCTGCGCGTGCTTGTGCGTATGCGTGTGCTTGTGCTTGTGCGTGTTCGTATGCGTGTGCGTGTGCGTGTGCGAGTGTGCGACGAGTGTGCGAGTGTGCGAGTGTGCGAGTGTGCGAGTGTGCGAGCGTGCGAGTGTGCGAGTGTGCGAGTGTGCGAGTGTGCGAGTGTGCGAGTGTGCGAGTGTGCGAGTGTGCGAGTGTGCGAGTGTGCGAGTGTGCGAGTGTGCGAGTGTGAGAGTGTGCGAGTGCGCGAATGTGCGAGTGTGCATGTGTGCGTGTGTGCGTGAGTGCGTGTGTGCAATTGTGCGGGTGTGCGGGTGTGCGGGTGTGCGTGTGTGCGTGTGTGCGTGTGTGTGTTTGTGCGTGTGTGCGTGCGTGCGTGTGCGTGTGCGTGTGAGTGTGAGTGTGAGTGTGAGTGTGAGTGTGAGTGTGAGTGTGAGTATGTGTGAGTGCGAGTGTGAGTTTGAGTGTGAGTGTGAGCGTACGCGTGCGAGTGCGAGTGTGTGTGCGAGTGCGAGTGCGCGTGCGCGTGCGTGTGCGTCTGCGTGTGCGTATGCGAGTGTGCGAATGTGCGAGTGTGCGAGTGTGCGAGTGTGCGAGTGTGCGAGTGTGCGAGTGTTCGAGTGTGGGAGTGTGCGAGTGTGCTAGTGTGCGAGTGTGCGAGTGTGCGAGTATGCGAGTGTGCGTGTGTGCGTGTGTGCGTGTGTGCGTGTGTGCGGGTGTGTGTGTGTGCGTGTGTGTGCGTGTGTGCATGTGTGCGCGAGTGCGTGTGTGCGTGTGTGCGTGTGTGCGGGTGTGTGTGTGTGCGTGTGTGTGTGTGTGTTGTGTGCATGTGTGCATGTGTGCGTGTGTGCGTGTGTGCGTGTGTTGCGTGTGTACGTGTGTGCGTGTGCGCGTGTGTGCATGTATGCGTGTTCGCGTGTGCGCGTTTGCGCGTGTGCGCGTTTGCGAGTGTTCTTGTGTGCGCGTGTGCGTGGGTGCGCGTGTGCGTGTGCGCGTGAGTGTGAGTGTGAGTGTGAGTGTGAGTGTGAGTGTGAGTGTGAGTGTGAGTTGTGAGTGTGAGTTGTAAGTGTGATGTGTGTGTGTGTGTGTGTGTGCGTGTGCGTGTGCGTGTGCGTGTGCGTGTGCGTGTGCGTGTGCGTGTGCGTGTGCGTGTGCGTGTGCGTGTGCGTGTGCCTGTGCGTGTGCGTGTGCGTGTGCGTCTGCGCGTGCGTGTGCGTATGCGTGTGCTTGTGCTTGTGCGTGTTCGTATGCGTGTGCGTGTACGTGTGCGAGTGTGCGAGAGTGCGAGCGTGCGAGCGTGCGAGTGTGAGTGTGAGTGTGAGTGTGTGTGTGTGTTTTGTGTGTGTGTGTGTGTGTGTGTGTGTGGGCGCGCGCGCGTGTGTGTGTACGTGTAGAAGGTTATGCAATCGACTTCTTCTTACTATCGCTAAAACGACGTATTTGCTCATTTTACAACGTTTGGTCGTGATGTCTGTGTGTGTATGTGTGTAGATGTGTGGATGTATGAGCTGATTAGATTTTTAAGAAATTCAGTGGCGGAGAGGGGGTTTAATAAGAGCTGTGTTGATTTTTATCAAATTGTTATGAAACAATTGTGTATTTGAAAGATATGAATATACCAATATATATACCTTAATCATACAGACTGATTATGCTGCTCTATGCAATTTTTTGATACGACGCGTAATATAGTGGCAAAAAAAGGTAGAATTTAAGAGTTAGTTCAAGTTTTTTCAATATCTGAAAAATTATCAATTTTGTGTGTAGACATATTTTTAAAAAAAATTTAATGCTACATAGCATTTCTTTATAAAGTTTCTTAATATAAAGCGTAAAAAGTTGTAAAAATTAATTAAATAAAATTGAGCCTAAACTGAATTATCGATATTTTTATAGAAGCAGACGGCTTTGGAATTTTTTTTACGTTAACAGCTACTAGTTCCCAGTGTTACGTTAACGCAACATGATTTTTTTTAACGTTGCGTGCGTGCGTGTGCGTGTGGGTGCGTGCGTGCGTGCGTGTGTGCGTGCCTGTGTGCGTGTGTCTTCGTGCGTGTGTGTGTGTGGGGGGGGGGGAGCTTTGCTGTAAGCTGTGTGTGCTAGTTGTTCTCCGTTTTTGTAGCGTAATATATCTAAAAACGGCAGTGTTCCATTGTTTTCGATCTCTACTGTAAACTTTATCTTTTCTTGAACTCTATTTGGTGTTGAAGGAAATGATGCTGTTCTGCTCGTCCGTGTATCCATATATCTTGATCATATCGTAGGTTCGTGACTTTGTATTGACCGTACTTCTAGACCTTTGGTAAATAAATTAGCTAGAACTTGCTATAGTGGTGAACCCATCAGTGCTCCTTTGGTTTCCATAGATGAAGTGAGTGTTTTTACGCAGTGTTCCGTATGACTGATGTCTTCTTGCAGATGGTACTTTGTTTTAATTATGTCTTTGCTGGTCTCAATGATGCCCCAGATTTGTGAATCCACAAAATTTCGGGGATTTTGCTGACTTTTACGTGATATGTTTTGTGTTTTTGTTGAATTTTTGGAACGATTTCGATCTTCCCTATTTTTGTTTTTGTCGTTTTTTTTTAAATATATTACAGGATCCGTCTTGATCAGCTGGTCGAAGAACAAATTATGTCGCAACATTTTTAAAACGGAAGCCTAATACTTAAACAATGAAATACTCAAAACAACTAACAAACAAATCAACGTAAAAAACACACCAAAGATATTTTATGAAAAATCAAATCAGAACTATGATTTTGTGATGGATACCTAGTAGATTTAATTCGCACTAAATGTTATGCAAATGAAATATGTATATTCTGCAGAGTTCACTTTAACTGCATTTTCCTCTAAAGCGGCACCATTTAGCGAAATACAATAAAAGTACGTTTTTTAAAGAAAATAAAAAGCCTTTCAGAAATGTTACCGAGTCTTTCAAAATGTTTATCCACAAGCGGTAACCAAAAACATGAGTAAGGTGTTGGTGGCGCCCTCTATCTTTTACGTTGAAAGTAAACAGATATTCATGTTTGCCTACCTGAAAAACTTCCCTGTACCAACTTTAGACAAGATATCACGAAAAATGAGACAGCTATCGAAAAAAGGTAAAATAAAAAATGCATCTCTAAAATGTCATAACTTTGTAAGGAAGCAGAATTGGACTAAGGCCTGTTTATTATTTGTTGTAAAGAAAAAGAATAAAAACGAACATTAGCTTATTTTTCAAGCTCTATAACCTAAACATATTTTCATGTATACAGGGTGTTCCACTTTAGCTGCGCAGCACTCTACTCTTTTATTTTAAATATAACACCCCGCATGTTATTACATTTTTGAATTTCCTGTTGAAATTGAGGGGCACTTTGTTAAGCATACATGTCACCTACAGTCCACCATTTCGGCGTTATCTCACGTTCTTTGAACAAACTAATATCTCACAGAGTAAAATAGGTAGGGACATGCGGTTTTCACCGTTCGATAGAGCATGAACAAATCAATAAAAACTCATAAAAAGAATAATTTTTGAGACACAGATTTTTTGCGGGTAAATTTCTGATTGAATCATGGATAACTTGATTTTTTTAAATAGAAAAGTATTATTTTTTTACATAGACAGAAGCGGATCTTTTCTCTCTTTCGATTTCGTTAAAACACATATGGGTCTATCTTTAGCCGTTTTTACGGAATTGGCGATTTTCTATTTTTTATTTTCTTTTTTGCCATATCGCAGTAGCCATGTAACAGAAAAACAAGGAAAAGGACGCAAAATTATAATTTATTTTAATTTCCATTTAACAAACATGTGCTAAAAGAAAAAAAATCAAAAGGAAGCAATTAAAGGTATTTTAATTCAATAAGTTTCTCAAAATGTCGTACATTTTATTTTAAAGTCTTGACATTTTTGTGTTGCGTTGGAAAATGCGATTTTTATTTTGTTTTTTATTGTTTCTTGCGTGACACTAGACAATAAATAACCAATATTCATCATGATATTTACGAGTACACTTTTTTATGGAAGTAGACTTTGCTAGATTTACATGAAGTACAAAAACAAACGCCAAATTATTGTTTGAGTCACAAGAAATAGCAAAAACTGGCTTATTAGTTGCAATTAGCTCTTAATCAACATGAATGGTGTTTGTATTGGGCGAGTGTCAAAGAAATTGTCTTTTGGTATTCGTGTGTATAAACAAAGATATCCTGATCGACGTCTTCCAAGTACTCGTGCTTTACAAAAATTATTGACTCGATTTGAACAAACGGGAAGGATACACTACAAAGTAAATGTTTAAAGAGGAACAGATAGAACGGAAGAAACTGAATTTATGGTAATATAGAGCGTTGTCGAAAATCCAAATGTCAGCACAAGCCAAATATCTAATGCCATTGGTACTATTAGTATTACTTCCGTAAGACGGGTACTAAAACATAATAAATATACATATCATGTAGAATTACACCAGAAATTAACTGTGGGTGATTTAATGCAAGAAAAGCTTATTGTTAATGGATGTTAAATAAGTTAAATGTGGACCCACGTTTTACGTTCATTATTTTATTTACTGATGAAGCTACCTTCCACAGCAACGGCCGAGTAAACCGTCGTAATTTTCAGTATTATGATAATATAAATACATGTATTGTGCGATATTTAGATCATCAGCACAGATGGGCGGTAAATGTGTGGGGAGGAATTGTAAATAAGTTTGTGACAGGTCCTTATATCTTTGATCATAATTTAAATGGTAACCGATATTTGGAATTTCTAAATAATGCTACCTGAATTACTGGAAAATGTTCTTGACAACATAAAACATATCATTTGGGATCATCATGATGGTGCACCTTGCCACGATGCCAAGAATGTGCCGAATTTTTTAAATCTTCAATTTACCAATCGCTGGATCGGCCGAGGACGTTCCGTGTCATGGCCTGCAAGATCGCCGGACCTAACCATACTCGACTATTTTGTAGGGGTTTGTCAAAAATGTCGTATATGAAGAAGAACGTACAACACAAGAAGTAATGAAAAACAGAATAAGAACCGCATTTGCTAACGTAACTCCAGAAATACTATTAAATGTGCGTCAATATCCGCAGCAAAGATTTAAAAAAGATCAAGTTATCCATGATTCAATTTTTCGAAAATCAAAAATTTACCCGCAAAAAATCTGTATCTCAAAAATTATTCTCTTCATAAGTTTTTATTGACTTTTCCATGCTATATCGAATGGTGAAAACCGCATGTCCCTACCTATTTTACTTTGCGAGATATTAGTCATTCTTCAGTATGCCGCAAACGTCATTTTTCAAAAAACGTGAGATCACGCCGAAAGGGTGGACTGTAGGTGACATGTATGCTTAACAAAGTGCCCCACAATTTCAACAGGAAATTCAATAAGAAATTTTACACACACACACACACACACATCACAACACACACACACACACACACACACACACACACACACACACACACACACACACACACACACCACACACACACACACACACACACACACTATATATATATATATATATATATATATATATATATATATTATATATATATATATATATATATATATATATATGTTGCGATGCTTATAAATAGGTATAATAGAGGGGTAGAGTTGTCGAGTTCAAATATTATATCGTATGCAGGTTCAAATAAAGTTGAAGAAGTTATACATTTTGTTATGAGTAAATGTAATATACGAATATAAAAATATGGTTGTTATACAACAAAATAGGCTTTATGGTGTTTGCAAATGATGTATTCATAAAAGCATTGAGCTATAGCAGTAGCATGTTAAAAAGGTCAACACGATATGTATTAGTGTGTAAGTTCAATTTCGTTAAAGATAAATAAGAAATTTCACATATAAATCAATATAATTAAGCCATTAAACACATAACAGATGTTGATTACATGAAGTACAACAATTCTAATGTGTAGAACATGTCTAGTAATTGGTACAATGCATAAAAACTCTGTGAACTATAAAAAGGGTTATGGTACGAAGACGTTATGTTGGTAGATCTTAGATTAAGTGTTTAAAAAAGTGCTTAAGAAGTTAAGATATAAATACAATTTGTGTACAAGAACTTACAAAACATGATAACAATATTAAAGTGTGAAAATACAAAATTAGAAACTATAAAGTACAGATAAACAGTGATTGTGTTAGAGACATATATAGGAACATATTAGACAAACATTACAAGTGATATAAACGTTTAAAACGCAAGTTTAAATTAAATTATATAAAGTTAGGTTAACTACAATAATTAAGAAGTTTACAAATTTATAGCTTATTTAGGGCAAGATAAGTTCAGAATAAATTATAAAAGCATATAATAATAGGTTTCCCTTATTTGTACAAAGAAATTAACTTTAAATATGTAGTTTAAATACAAATTTAGAAAAGTTAGGTTAAGTACATAAAATTAAGGTATTAAAGTAGAAATTTTGCTAAAACTATGTAAAATGTGTAGAGATAAATGTATTCTTATACAGTTTTTTTATGTAGAAGCTGAATATGTCATCAGTTTAGTTGTAAAATACAATATTTATTAGATATTAGTAAATTTAGGAATAAAATTTTCAAAATATAAATTCATGAAGCGAATTATAGCATGTGAGGTGTCTATTTATGCAGAATTTTGTTCTGAGTTCAAAAATGTATTTAAAAGGCAAATCCGAATTGAATTGAAAGAGTTATGGCATAATTTATATTTTAGTTAAATTAATTTTTTTGTTTAGACTAATCGAATGCCAGGATCTTTTGTATGTAATGTTAAACAAAAATTGAAAGTTATGGTAGCTATGAGAAAGTATAAAAGGAATTGCTCCTGATTTCTTACTCTCTTCTCTTCTATTTTTTTTTGTGGCCAACAAGTCATAGTGCGAATAGTGCATTTGTAAACATGTAAGTTAAAATTTTCGTTAACGTTATTGGAAGTGAACCACGAGTAACGTAGAGTCTGAGATTTCAGAAACAATCGATATAACACATAACAAAATTTTAAAAACTAAGGTTACCGGTTATAATTTTCGACACTATTGTTTTGTTTCATTTCGAATGTGATTTGCGCATTGAAGTTTATGAACGACCAGGACCTTCAAAAACGGTAACACCCCAGGAAACATTCGATCAAGTGCATGATATTGTTTCGAAGGATCGAAAAATGAACATTGCCGAAACAACTAGAATTGTAGGCGTATCAACTGAGCGCATACTTCAATTTTTGCACGGAGAATTAGGCATGTCAAAGCTGTCAGCAAGATGGGTGTCGCAATTGCTGAATGCTGATCAAAAACGATAAAGGGTGCGAACATAAAGTGACAATTTGAAGCTGTTAACGAGAGTCAGGTTGATTTTCTGGACCGCTTTGCTACGGTCAATGAAACTTGCATTCATCACTAAATACCAGAATCAAAATGCCAATCTCGGCAGTAAAAATATCATGTAATGTGTCGGGATGGTAATGACTACGATTTTTTAGAATTCGAAAGGGATACTTCTCATCGACTATCTCACAAAGGGCGAAACCATCAACGAAGCATATTATGCTGTAATTTTGGATCAACTTAAAAGCAGCTTAATTTTTAACCACACAAACATTAATTCGTATTTAAAAACTTTAAAGACGTAATGATCAGTGCGTTTTTCATGAATTATACATTTTCTATCAAACATTACTTGAATACCTTCTCTTTAAAATTATGTTTAAACATTCACCAGTATGACTGAATTCAAATCTGAAATTTCTGCTTAATAAATATATTGTTATCAGTATCATGTGTATAATGATTGTAAAAGAATTCCAAATAATTAAATTTCGCGATCGATCTGATTCAAAATAAAACTATTTCAGATCAATCATTTATCCAAAATATCGTAAGATTTATTATTCTAAAATGGTGCAACCCTTTACGTAATTTTTGAATTTACCATATAAACAATAAGATCTCTAAAGGTAGTCAAACTACTATCAATCAGAGATCTAAAATTATTCTTGAAGTTAAACTCCGCAGTCCTTTGTCTGGTATAATGTGCCCACTGGCTTGCAATTATTCCTGATATGTATCCACACTGGTCACATTTAGTCACTCAATTCGTCCATCACACCACTCGCTGACTTAAATGTTCGAGTTTGTTTACGCATTACGGTTATACAAGAATGTGGCAGTTGGACTTGCTATATTCCCATAAAAATAAATGTTTGTTTCAGGGTATGTTTATTTACACTTGGAGATTAAAATTAAATGTTTTTTTACAAGTGATTTAGTACTGTTAACAATCGTACATGTACTAAAATCAATAACACTAATGTCCACTACTGTTTAACTTAAGAAACGTACCTTAATTTTGTTACTTAAAGGATTACTTTAGGTTTATTTTTAGATCGCGCGGTAATACACAACACTTTTAACTCGATGTTTGCTATTTACTTTATATCTGATTCAACACTTCTTAAATTTTGAAAGAAAAACTCACTAGTATTTTTCTTTCAATTCACAAATTAATCCTTTCATTTGCGAATGTTTAAATACTCAATCCCCAAAATGGGTTTTTGCAGTTAACTAATAAGCACTGCCGCACTAATTATTTACAAATAAAAAAAGGCACAGATCGTTCCTATGACCTCACAAAGTACTCGCGCAAGATCACCCTTTAAGAATAGCTCCTTGCCGAGCGTCTCTCTCTGTATCCTTATATACACGCGGTAATCCATTTTGCCCAACGTCATCAAGCTTTTCGCGCTAAAACCACAATAAACCTATCCCAAAAGAGCTCTCCACTGCGCGTCTGTGCCGAGTGAACAGTCTGACAAGGGAACCAGACGCAAACGGAACGAAAAAAACGTAGTCCTCTTGAATTTCTTTATAGACATTCTCATGACTCTTCGGAAAAATCCTAATTTACATTAAAATTTACTTCATGTACTGTCCAGGTCTATATTCAACTGTTTATGAAAATCCCTCATATGTGGAAGCCCTATTCCGCACAGTTTAGCAAATTTTAACACCATTTGTCCTTGAGCATGTTACCACATTTATGCAAGCAAAAATATACATACATATTCTTTTCTATCATTTAATACAATATCAACACATAATAAATTCACTCATTAATACATTTATAACAATTTTAAACCGTATTTCTCAGCGCACAGTAGTAAATTCTACTAGTATTTAACCATTCTCGTTTCAATAGGGATGTTACTAAAACACTATTTCTCAATAAAATAAAATACTTTCACCTTAAAAATCTTCATACAACATTTGAATACTCTACATAACGCTTTACTACAATTCCAGTGGCGTAGCATTTGCACTAATTTGTATTATATACACACAAACAGATTTTCCCGTGAAAACTAACGGAATTTACCACCCAAAGTACGTTCCACGCACATCACAAGACTGCGTATACACAGTGCGGCAAAATAATCCCACAATGTTGAAAAACAAAGGAAAATTAATGCTCTGACTCATGTCTTTCATTTCGAGTCAAATCATCCTCGTAAACTTTAATACCTAACTATGATGAGAAATTTTTTATCATACTTATACTCACCTGTGGCATAATCTAAAGTGAATAAGACAAAAGGCCTTAGTCAACACTCAAATTTCTTTCAGCGTCATATTTACTAGCCTGAATCTATGATTCCATTAAAACTACTTGCTGAATGCTGTTTGCCTACGTATAACGTGCTATTTTAGAAATGTGATCCTTTATGACTTACATCACATTTTTGTTTAAAGGTGGCTCAGAATTATAGCGCCTGGCAATAATTCTTGATTGTCTTTATATTAACTCAATTTGATCAAAAAAACAGTTAAGACAGTTTAGAACTAACCCCAAATTATAACTGGCGTTGCCTAGAACTACACACTTATTTTTAAGAACTCTGGGATTAAAATGTCTTAAAACCCACCATTCAAAAAGTTCAGAATTCATGTCTTGGTGATAAGCTAATATTTTTTGTCGACATCAACAAGGTATCCTTAATCTAACCGTTTTCCGACCCATATACCCAGCTAGTTGGACCTGTGGTAATAGAATCCA
The DNA here is from genome assembly GCA_036346205.1 of Vesta saturnalis. NCBI lineage: Eukaryota > Metazoa > Arthropoda > Insecta > Coleoptera > Lampyridae > Vesta > Vesta saturnalis. Next base: position 4,464,479 of record JARFJB010000827.1, read on the forward strand.
CTTAGCATTCGGGAGGTAATGGGTACGATCCCCCTTATCGTCTACATTGTATGAGATTTTTTCAGAGGGTTTTTTTACCTGTACAGCAGCATGATCACTGCGTATACGCACATCATGTGCGGCTATTTAGGCAAATGTTGGAGTAGTATCTCATTCTGAGAACCCTAACATTATTCCTTCCGATCCTATCCTGACCCATCCTTAATCCCACCATGCATATATATATATATATATATATATATATATATATATATATATATATATATATATATATATAGGGTGCGCTTTAGTGCGTCGAAGTACGATATATCCGTTATTAAAGAAGATATCAAAAAAAGTTATTTACAAAGATTATAGGCAACTTCAAACTGCACATTATAAAATTATTTTCGTATTTACAGTGTTACATATTGCTAGGGTGAACCAAACATACTTTTTTTTAAATGGGACACCCTACACATTATTTCAAATTTAGATTAAGCTCATCTCCCCCATACTTCCAATATAGGGTTTCATTACGTTATACATGGTATTTCAAAAGTTATGGTCAATTGTACACGAAAATCATTCTCATTTCAACATCATGTATACCCTAAACATAACAACTTAATAATAATTTTTTCCAGGCATAACTTTTTGAGATTGGTACAGTATTACGAGAAGGTGCTATTTCTTTATTATTGCACCAATTGAATATACAGCGAGCCAAAACTCGAACACATGATTTTGTCAATGTTTTTAAATGAATCACCCTTTTTATTTTAAAAAGTGAAAATACATTTTATGTTCTTTCATTTTTATTACGCACCGTATTCTAAGTAATTCCTCACTTCCAAAGTATTATGAGCTGGGGCATCGTCTTGTTGGAAAAACGTTTTTCAAGAATGTCTATATTTATATTTTTGAAAAGCTACGAAACTACTACAGTTGATGCAGGCCAACTATGATTCTCATTAAAAAAATATATAAGTACCGTTGACGCAATATATCAGTATAATAGCATTAAGTGAGGTATAAGACCTTGAAAAAAGTGTAGAAATATCGACGTTTGGCTATAAGTGGAAAACAAAAGAAGATACTACATTTTCGATTTTATCATGAAATCGAGGTCAACTAAGTAGTACGTGAATGTAGAAACTGCAAACTTCTATCTTTGACAGTAACAACGATATCTTTAAAAAACATCTAAAGCAACGAAATCGGGATACACGGTACAATCTTTTGTATAAAAACAAAATGTTAAAGCTATAAATGCATTATTTTATAAACGCTAAATTTATACTTTAATGCTTTACATAGTGTATCATTACACTGAACCACTTAACTACACTTCTCCACAGAATGTTAGATTTAAATGTATCCACTCTTATGATTTCTAAATTGATTTGCTTTGCACATTGCAAGTAAACGAAAATATGAGTAAACTAAAAATAGCTTCTCGGACCGGACAACGTCGTCTTATAACGCGTCCTAGATATTGAATATATAGATGTTCTTTCTAGTATTTTTACTCTGTATAGTTACTATTTGCTTAGGACATCAGCACAAGCACGTAAAGTAGATATGTTAAACATTTTAAATTTTAGTGAGAAGATTGCGGAGACGTGTTAGATAAGTTCCCTTTATGAAAGTTTTTTATAGGTTAGTAAATAAGCTCCAACAAGGTAGATAAATTAACTTTTTTTTGTGTTTGAAATACTGTTAACTCTGTAGCAACAAGTAAGCACACCTTTTTAAATTAATTTAACTTGAGATAAGTTTTTCATAAGAAACTAAATAAGTTTCAAAAATTAATTTAAGCCTGTATGTACGTTATTATATCAATAAGAGAAACAAAAATTAATTTCTAATGTAGCCTTGAATCCATATTTGACTAATGAAGATGAAACGTATTTTTTGCTAATATAAATTTAAACGGCATTTGGTATTATTTAAACCATGTTAAACCAAAGATTACATTATATTATATAAAAGACAAAATGGTTCATAAATAAATAAAATTAGTCAGGTATGGTGGATGTGATATTTATTACTTTTTCGCAATCAAAAAATATTTACATGTGCATATGTATATTTTTGTTCTAATGGTTTGTGTTTTGTACGTAAGTGCAAATACGAGTAAGTTAAAAATAGCAGCAGTACTGAGACACTATTCGCAATGTAGGGTGTATGACGTTATAGGCCACGCCCTATCGCACTTCCAAGCCACTTCTACCTTGAATTTATTGTATCTGATTGATCCTTCTTTCCACCAAAGCCCAAGGAAATTTGGTTTGAGGGTTGAGGCCTTCTACTTCTAAACCACGTCCACTTTCAGTTTCCGGCTTCTGATTTGTCATTAATCATCTCGTGTTCTCGTTGGGTACTTATAGTTAACACACCCTGATTGGTCACTATAAGTTCGCCCATGCCCTAATGTGCTTTAGTTTGTTGCTAGTTTTAAAAGTGATTGCTGCGGATGGAGTATTTTGGTTGATCGGTTTAATGTAGGAAACATTTAAAATTTGAAATCGTTTCATATTATTGGTTGTGGTTTAAGTTACAGTATGCGTTTGTTTGTATTAAAATAAATAATCGTTAATTATCGCTGATCAAATAAATTATAGGTTTCATGTAATCGAATGTAGTTAATTGCAGATTGCACGATACCAATAATTTTCTCCAATTATTACGTTAATACTAGTTTAACACGTTGTCATGTAGCACAATTTAGAACCGACAATCTCAGGGAGTTTTAAATAATAAAAATACTATATTACCAAAAAAGAATCTTGAAAGGGGGTCAGGGCGTCACGTGGTTTCGTTAATTATTTCGGATCAAAATTAATTGTAAGTTTAATGTAATCGAATAAAAATTATTGCAGATTGTACAAACCAATAATTTTTCCCAATTTTTCGTAATTATTACGTATTAGTTTAACACGTAATGTAGCACAGTTTTGAACCGACAATCTCAGGGGAAGGGGTGTTTTGAATAACAATACTATGTTACCAAAAAAAGAATCTTGAAAAGGGATCAGGGCGCCAGCTGGTTTATTTATCTAAATGAGACTAACTATGAACCTCCGGAAGATGAGCATTGTATTTTAATAAGAAGTTTCTAGTTAACAACAGGGTATTAATAATTATTTAACAAAGAAAAGTATACCTTTTTTCTCAACACAGGGTGTTGCTATAAAACATGCACGCATTCACACAGGTACACATGCACTCGAAAAACTTCCTGATTACTTAAATTTCTAAATCAAATCATCTGTTGAGCATAGCCTTCCGTTTACAATTACAGATTTACAATTAGGTATTAATTACAATCTTACTTTGTTTCAGGTCCAGATAGTATGTTCTATTGAAGACTACTAGTAAATTTCTATATGCTATTTCTGTGTTCCAACAAATTGCAGTTGTAAATATTTTATATATATATATATATATATATATATATATATATATATATATATATATATATATATATATATATATATATATATATATATATACCTGTGTGTTTGGTAACAGGTAATTTTTCTTAAGCAAATTTAGTTAAGAACCAATAAAGCAATAACTTTTCCCATGTAAGAAATAAATTAATATGTTAAAACTTACATAATTTAATTTACACCAGTTTGAAGTAAAACCCAACCTTTATTCACAGACAACTAATAGAGATGTTCCAACTAAACCAAATTAAACCGTTAAACGATGATTCTTTCCTACTATCTATGTTCAGTATTGTTCTCGGAACATTAATACATTACAACGGACGGATTTAAAACAAAAACATTCATACATTGAATTTGATACAAAATAGTACAAAATCAGAAGATGCAAATAGGCGCGGAATGTGATTTACTCCAAATTCACATGCAACTAGATCAGACTTTTTGTATACGTATTTACGAGAGACATACATAGACACATACACAGACACAGACACAGACCCAGATCCAGACACAGGCACAGACACAGACAGACACAGACACAGACACAGACTCAGGCACAGACGCGGACGCGGACGCGGACGCGGACGCAGACGCAGCCGCAGATGCAGACGCAGACGCAGACGCAGACGCAGACGCAGACGCAGACGCAGAAGCAGACGCAGACGCAGACGCAGACGCAGACGCAGACGCAGACGCAGACGCAGACGCAGACGCAGACGCAGACGCAGACGCAGACGCAGACGCAGACGCAGACGCAGACGCAGACGCAGACGCAGACGCAGACGCAGACGCAGACGCAGACGCAGATGCAGACACAGACACAGGCGCAGACGCAGACGCAGACGCAGACGCGGCCGCAGACGCAGAAGCAGACGCAGACACAGACACAGACACAGGCACAGATGCGGAAGCGGACACGGACGCGGACGCGGACGCGGACGCAGACGCAGCCGCAGATGCAGACGCAGACGCAGACGCACACGCAGACGCAGACGCAGACGCAGACGAAGACGCAGACGCAGACGCAGACGCAGACGCAGACGCAGACGCAGACGCAGACGCAGACGCAGACGCAGACGCAGACGCAGACGCAGACGCAGACGCAGACGCAGACGCAGACGCAGACGCAGACGCAGACGCAGACGCAGACGCAGACGCAGACGCAGAGCAGACGCAGACGCAGACGCAGACGCAGACCAGACGCAGACGCAGACCGAACGCAGACCGAAGCACGCAGACCGACCAGAGACGACAGACACAGAGAAAGACACAGACACAGACACAGCACTGACACAGAAACAGATACAGACAGACACAGGCACAGACACAGACACAGACACAGACACAGACACAGACACAGACACAGACACACAGACAGACAGACACAGACACAGACACAGACACAGACACAGACCAGACACGCAGACACAGACACAGACACAGACACCAGACACAGACCAGCACAGACACACGACACAGACACAGACACAGACACAGACACAGACACAGACACAGAGCAGACCAGACACAGACCAGACACAGAACAGCAGAGCAGACAGACGCAGACCAGACAGCAGACAGCAGACAACAGACACAGACACAGACAGCGAGACGCAGACGCAGACAGCAGAACGAACAGACCAGACACAGACCAGACAGACACAGACACAGACACAGACGCAAGCGAGCACAGACCGGACACGAGCAGACACAGACGCAGACCAGACACAGACCAGACCAACAGACAGCAGAACAGACACAGACGCAGACAGAACAGACACAGACACAGACCAGACACAGACACAGACCAGACACAGACACAGACACAGACACAGACACAGACACAGCACGACAGACACGCAAGCAGAACAGACACAGACACAGACACAGACACAGACACAGAAACCAGACAAAGACAGACACAGACACGCACAGACACAGACACAGACACAGACACAGACACAGACAGACACACAGACACAGACACAGACACAGACACGACACAGACACAGACACAGACACAGACACAGACACAGACACACACAGACACAGACACTGACACACAGACACAGACACAGACACAGAACACAGACACAGACACAGACACAGACAACAGAACAGACACAGACACAGCACAGACACAGCACAGAACAGACACAGACACAGACACAGACACAGACACAGACAAAACAGACACAGACACAGACACAGACACAGACACAGACACAGACACAGACACAGACACAGACACAGACACAGAGACACAGACAAGACACGACACGACAGACACAGACACAGACACAGACAGACACAGCACAGACACAGACACAGACACAGAACAGACACAGACACAGACACAGACACAGACAGACACAGACACAGACACAGACACAGACACAGACACAGACACAGACACAGACACAGAACACAGACACAGACACAGACACAGACACAGACACAGACAGCAGACACAGACACAGACACAGACACAGACGACAGATCACAGAAACACAGACACAGACACAGACACAGACAGACACAGACACAGACACAGACACAGACACAGACACAGACACAGAACAGACACAGCACGACAGACACAGACACAGACACAGACACAGACACAGACACAGACACAGACACAGACAACGAGACACAGAACACAGACACAGACAGAAACAGACACAGACACAGACAACAGACACAGACACAGACAACAGACACAGACAACAGACACAGACACAGACACAGACACAGACACAGACACAGAGCACAGACACACACAGACACAGACACAGACACAGACACAGCACAGACACAGACACAGAACAGACACAGACACAGACACAGCACAGCACAGACACAGACACAGACACAGACACAGACACAGACACAACAGACACAGACACAGACCACAGACACAGACACAGACACAGACACAGACCAGACACAGACGCAGACACAGACACAGACACAGACACAGATCAGACACAGACACAGCACAGACAAAGATACAGACACAGACCCAGAACACAGAAGACAACACAGACACAGACACGGACACAGACACAGACAACAGACACAGACACAGGCACAGACACAGACACAGACACAGACACAGACACAGACACAGACACAGACACAGACACAGATACAGACACAGACAAGAACAAGAAACAGAAACAAAAACAGGCAACAGACACAGACACAAACACAGACACAGACACAGACACAGAAACAGACACAGACACAGACACAGACACAGACTCAGACACAGACCCTGACACAGACACAGACACAGACACAGACACAGACACAGTAAAATGCAGGGATACAGACACAGAAAGTCACAGAAACAGACACAGACTCAGACACAGACACAGACACAGACACAGACACAGACACAGACACAGACACAGCCACAGACACAATCACAAACACAGACACAGACACAGACAGGGACACAGACACAGACAGACACAGACACAGGCACAGGCACAAACTCAGACACAGACACAGACACAGACCCAGACACAAACACAGACACAGTCACAGACACAGTCCCAGACACAGAGCCAGACACAGACAGACACATACACAGACACGGACACGGACACAGACGCAGAAACAGACAAAGACACAGACTCAGACGCAGACACAGACACAGACACAGACATAGACACATACACAGACACAGACACAGACACAGACCAGACACAGACACAGAAACAGACATAACGCAGTCACAGACACAGACACAGACCAGACACAGACACAGACAAGACACAACCGACACAGACACAGACACAGACAACAGACACAGACACAGACACAGACAGACACAGACACAGACACAGACACAGACACAGACACAGACACACACAGAACGAACACACAAACACAGGCACAGACACAGACACAGACACAGACACGACACAGACACAGACACAGACACAGACAGACACAGACACAGACACAGACAAGACACAGACACAGACACAGACACAGACACGAGACAGACTGAACACAGAACAGATACAGACACAGACACAGACAGACACAGACACACACAGACACAGACACAGACACAGACACAGACACAGACACAGAAACAGACATAAACGCAGTACAGACACAGACACAGACTCAGAACAGACACAGACAAGACACAGACACAGACAACAGACACAGACACAGACACAGACACAGACACAGACACAGACACAGACACAGACACAGACACAGACACAGACACAGACACAGACACAGACACAGACACAGACACAGACACAGACAAACACAGGCACAGACACAGACACAGACACAGACACAGACACAGACACAGACACAACACAGACACAGACAAACGCACAGACACAGAACATACACAGACACAGACACAGACACAGACACAGACACAGACACAACACAGACACAGAGACAGACACAGAGACAGACACAAACAGACACAGACACAGACTAGACACAGACACAGACACAGACACAGACACAGACACAGACAACACAGACTCAAACACAGACAAACAACGACACAGAACAGACACAGACACAGACACAGACACAGACACAGACACAGACACAGACACAGACAGAACACAGACACAACACAGCAACACAACACAGACACAACACAGACACAGACACAGACAGACCAGACAACAGCACAGACACAGACAAGACACAGACAGACACAGACACAGACACAGACACAGACACAGACCAGAACGACATAAACCAGCGACACAGACACAGACAGACACAGACACAGACACAGACACAGACACAGACACAGACACAGACAAGACACAGACACAGACACAGACACAGACACAGACACAGACACAGACACAGACAGAACAACAGACACAGACACAGACACAGACACAGACACAGACACAGACACAGACACAGACACAGACACAGCACAGACACAGACACAGACACAGACCAGCACAGACACAGACACAGACAGACACAGCACAGACACAGACACACACAGACACAGACACAGACACAGACACAGACACAGACACAGACACAGACACAGACACAGACACAGACACAGACACAGACACAGACACAGACACAGACACAGACACAGACACAGACACAGACACAGAAACAGACATAAACCAGCACAGACACAGACACAGACAGACCAGACACAGACACAGACAGACACAGACACAGACACAGACACAGACAGACACAGACACAGACACAGACACAGAACAGACACAGACACAGACACAGACACACAAGACACAGACACAGACACAGACACAGACACAGACACAGACACAGACACAGACACAGACAAACAGACACAGCCGACACAGACACAGACACACAGACACAGACACAGACACAGACACAGACACAGACACAGAACACAGACACAGACACAGACACAGCAGACACAGACACAGACACAGACAGACACAGACACAGACACAGACACAGACACAGACACAGACACAGACACAGACAAACACAGACACAGACAAACACAGACCAACAGACACAGACACAGACACAGACACAGACACAGACACAGACACAGACACAGACACAGACACAGACACAGACACAGACACAGACACAGACACAGACACAGACACAGACACAGACACAGACACAGACACAGACACAGACACAGACACAGACACAGACACAGACACAGACCAACACAGACACAGACACAGACACAGTCACAGACACAGACACAGGCACAGGCACAGACACAGATACAGACACAGACACAGACACAGACACAGACACCGACACAGACATAGACACAGACACAGACACAGAGCACAGACACAGACACAGACACAGACACAGACACGCAGACACAGACACAGACACAACAGACACAGACACAGACACAGACACAGACACAGACACAGACACACACAGACACAGACACAGACACAGACACAGACACAGACACAGACAGACACAGACACAGACACAGACACAGAACAACACAGACACAGACACAGACGCACAGACACAGACACAGAGACATACACAGAGACAGAGACAGACACAGAGACAGACACAGACACAGACACAGACACAGACACAGACACAGACACAGAGACAGACACAGACACAGACACAGACACAGACATAAAGACAGACAGACACAGACACAGACACAGACAACAGACACAGACACAGACACAGACACAGACACAGACACAGACACAGACACAGACACAGACACAGACACAGACACAGACACAGACACAGACACAGACACAGACACAGACACAGACACGCACAGACACAGACATCAGACACAGACACAGACACAGACACACACAGACACAGACACAGACACAGACACAGACACACAGACACAGACACAGACACAGACACAGACACAGACACAGACACAGACACAGACATAACACAGACACAGACACAGACACAGACCAAACAGACACAGACACAGACACAGACACAGACACAGACACAGACACAGACACAGACACAGACACAGACACAGACACAGACAACAGACACAGACACAGACACAGACACAGACACAGACACAGACACAGACAGACACAGACACAGACACAGACACAGACACAGACACAGCACAGACACGACACAGACACAGACACAGACACAGACACAGACAAAAGAGCACAGACACAGAACAGACACAGACACAGACACAGACACAGACACAGACACAGACACAGACACAGACACAGACACAGACACAGACACGCACGACACAGACACAGACACAGCTACACAGCACAACAGCACAGACACATACAGACGACACAGACACAGACAACAGACACAGAACAACAGACACAGACGACACAGACACAGACACAGACACAGACACAGACACAGAAGACACAGCACAGAACGGACACAGCACAGACACAGACACAGACACAGCACAGACACAGACACAGACACACCAGACACAGGCACAACCAACACAGAACAGACACAGACAACCAGACACAGACACAGACACAGACACAGCACAGACACAGACACAGACAGACACAGACAGACACAGACACAGACACAGACACAGACACAGACACAGACACAGACCAGACACAGACACAGACACAGAACACAGACACAGACACAGACACAACACAGACTCAGACAGACACAGACACAGACACAGACACAACACAGACACAGACACAGACACAGACACAGAACAGACACAAGACACAGACACAGACACAGACACAGACACAGACACAGACACAGACACAGACACAGACACAGACACAGACACAGACACAGACACAGACACAGACACAGACACAGACACAGACACAGACACAGACACAGACACAGACACAGACACAGACACAGCCAACACAGACACAGACACAGACACAGACACAGAACAGCACAGACACAGACACAGACACAGACACAGACACAGACACAGACACAGACACAGACACAGACACAGACGACACAGACACAGACACAGACACAGAGCACAGACACAGAACAGACACAGACAGACAGACACAGACACAGCACAAACAGACACAGACACAGACACAGACACAGACACGACCAACACAGCACAGACACAGACACAGACAAACAGACACAGACACAGACACAGACACAGACACAGACTGACACAGACGACAGAACACAGACACAGACACAGACACAGACACAGACACAGAACAGCACAGACACAGACACAGACACAGACAGACACAACAGACACAGACACAGACAGACACAGAACACAGACACAGACACAGACACAGACACAGACACAGACACAGAACACACACACACAGACACAGACACAGACACACACGACACAGACACAGACTACAGACACAGACACAGACACAGACACAGACACAGACACGACACAGACACAGACACAGACACAGACACAGACACAGACACAGACACAGACACAGACACAGACAACAGACACAGACACAGACACAGACACAGACACAGACACAGACACAGAACAGACAGACACAGACACAGACACAGACACACAGACACAACAGACACAGACACAGACACAGACACAGACAACAGACACAGACAGACACAGACACAGACACAGACACAGACACAGACACAGACACAGACACAGACACAGACACAGACACAGACACAGACAAACACAGACACAGACACAGACACAGACACAGACAGACACAGACACAGACACAGACACAGACACAGACACAGACACAGGCACAGCACACAGACACAACAAGACACACACAGACACAGACACAGACACAGACACAGACACAGACACAGACACAGACACAGACACAGACAAAGCACAGACACAGACACAGACACAGACACAGACACCAGGACGAGAAGACACAGAACAGAACACAGACACCAGAACGACACAGACACAGACACAGAACAGACACAGACACAGACACAGACACAGACACAGAAACAGACACAGACACAGACACAAGACACAGAACAGACACAGACACAGAACAGACACAACAGCACAGACCAGACAAACAGACCACAAAGACACAGACTCCGAACACAGACACAGACACAGACACAGATAACAGACACAGAAACAGACAAGCAAGAACAGACCAGAAACACAGACCAACAGAAACAGACCAGACACAGACACAGACCAGAACTGAACCAGAACAGACAAACAGAACAGAACAGAAACACAGACACAGACCAAAGCAACCAGACGCAGAAAGAAAACCAGACGCAGGAACCAGCACAGACCAGACCAGAACCAGACCAGACACAGAACAGACACAGAAAGTCCAGAACGAACGCAGACGCAGGCGCAGACGCAAACGCAGACGCAAACGCAGAGCAGAACCTGAACGCAGACGCAGGCGCGGACCGCAGACTCCAGACGCAGACCAGACGCAGACGCAGACCAGACGCAGACCGCAGACACAGAACGCAGACGGAAAGGGCCGCAGACCAAACGGCAGAAACGCAAACGGCAGACCGACGCAACGGAGACGCAGACGCAGGCGCGGACCGCCAAAACCGCCAGACGTAAGACCGCAGACGCAGACGCAGACGGAACGCAGACGCAGACGCAGACGCAGAACCAGACGCAGAGGAAAACCGGAACCAGACGCCAGACCAGAACAGAAAAAACCAGACCAGAACAGACCCGCCGAACGCAGAACGGAGACCAGACCAGACAGACCAGAACAACCAGACCACAGACGCCCAGACGCAGACCAGACGAACGCAGACGCACCCAGACGCAAGAAACGCAGACGCAGAGCGACGCAGACGCAGACGCAGCGCAGACGCGAACCGAACCAGGCGCAGACGCAGACACGCAGACGGCCAGACACAGACACAGAACAACAGACACAGACACAGACCGAACACAGACACAGACACAGACACAACGAACAAACAGCACAGAACAGACACAGAACAACAAGCCAGACCGAAACGGACACAGACACGCAGGACCAGACAACCAGACCAGGCCCAGACCAGACCAAACGCAGACCAGACACGCGGACCAGACCAGACACAGAACGGCCAGAACCGAACACAGAACAGACCAGAACGACGAACCCAACGAACCAGAACACAGACACAGAACAGACACAGACAACACAGACACAGACCGAACAGACACAGAACTAACACAGACAAAACACAGCACAGAACCAGACACAAACACGGTACAGACACAGACACAGAACAGACACAGACACGGAACAGACACAGACACAGGCACAACAGACACAGGCACAGACACAGAACGGACCAGAACACAGAAACAGACACAGACCAAACCGAACACAGACACAAGAACACAGAACGAACCTGAACACGACACAGAACAACAGACACAGACCAGACACAGACGAACCAACCAGACCAGAACCAGACACAGACACAGACACAGACACAGACCAGACACAGACACGAACCGGAACCCAGACACAGAAACGCCAGGACAACAGGCACGGATTGGGAGACCCAACAGAACACAGACACAGACACAGACCAACCACAGACCAGACCAGAACAACCACAAGAACAGACCAGACCACCACGGACCGCCAGACCACAGAAAACCAGACACAGACACCAGAACAGACACAGACACAGACACAAACAGACCAACGGACACAGAAGAAACAGACACAGACACAGACACAGAACGAACAGACACAGACCAGAACGCAAAGACACAGAACCACAGACCAGAACGCAGACACAGACCAGACCAGACCAGACACAGACCAGACCAGAAACGCAAAGAGGCCAGACGGAACCAGACCGCCAGACCAGACACAGCAACAGGCACAGACACAGGCACAACTGGCCAGACCCAACACAGACCAGACACCAGACCAGACCACAGACCAGACCAGACACAGAACCAGGCCAGACCAGAACCAGACACGCACGCCGAACCGGAACCCGCAAAACCAGACGCACAGACAAACCAGACACAGACAAACCAGAACAGAACGAAGACCAGACACAGACACAGACGCCAGACAGACACAGACACAGACACAGACACAGACACAGACACAGACAAAACACAACAAGAACAGACACAGAACAGAACAGCACAGACACAGACACAAGAAAGGCAGGACACAGACACAGAACGGACAACACAGACACAGACACAGACACAGAACACAGACACAGACACAGGAAACGGAACACAGACACAGACACAGACACAGACACAGAAACAGACACAGACACAGACACAGGCAAAACACAGACACAGACACAGACACAGACACAGACACAAGAACACAGACACAGACAACACAGGCACAGAACAGACACAGAACAACAGACTGAACACAGACACAGACACAGACACAACACAACACAACAACACAGACACAGACGACCTAAAACACAGAAACAGAACAGTCACAGACACAGAACAACAGACACAGACAGACACAGAACAGACACAGAACACAACACAACACAGACACAGGACAAAAACACAGACACAGAACAGACACAGACACAGACACAGCACAGACTGAACACAGACACAGAACAGACAGGACACAGACACAGACACAGGCACAACAACACAGACACAGACACAGACACAGACACAGACACAGAAACGGACACAGAACCGAACACAGACACAGACACAGAAACCAGACACAGACACAGACACAGGCACAGACACAGAACAGACACAGACAAAACACAGACACAGAACAGACACAGACACAGACCAGACACAGACACAGAACACAGAAAACACAGACACAGAACCGAACACAGACACAGACACAGACACAAGGCGAACACAGACACGGAACAGACACAAGAACAGAACAGAACAGACACAGACGGAAACAACCAGACACAGACACAGAACCGAACACAGAACAGACACAGATAACACAGACACAGACACAGAACACAGACACAGACACAGACACGGACACGGACACAGACACAGAACAGACACAACACAGACACAGACACAGAACGAACACAGAAAGACACAGACACAGACACAGACACAGACACAGACACAGACACAGACCAGAACAGACCAGACCAGACCAGACCAGAAAAACCAGACGCAGACCAGACCACGAACGCCAGACCAGACACAGACAAAACACAGACACAGACACAGACCAAACACAGACAGAAACAGACACAGACACAGAACCCAGACACAAGAACCTGAACACAAAACAACAGAACAACAGACACAGACACAGACACAGACACAGACACAGACACAGGCACAGACACAGACACAGACACAGACATAAACACAGTCACAGAACAGACACAGAACAACAGACACAGAACGAACAGACACAGACCTAAACAGACACAGACACAGACACGACACAGACACAGACCAAGAACACAGACACAGACAAAACACAGACAAAGACACAGACGACACAGACACAGACACAGACACAGACACAGGCACAGACACAGACCAGACACAGACACAGACACAGACACAGACACAGAACCAGACACAGACACAGACACAGACACAGACACAGACACAGACACGACAAAAACACAGACACAGAACAGACACAGACACAACACAGACCAGCACAGAACGCAGACACAGACAAAACACCAGACACGAAAAACAGACCAGACAACAGGAACCGAACACAGACACAGAACAGACAATAAACACAGCCACAAACAGACACAGGCACAGACACAGACACCAGACAAACAGACACAGACAAAACAACAGACACAGACACAGACACAGACACAGAACAGACACGACACAGACAAAACACAGCACAGAACAGACACAGACACAGACACAGACCAGAACAGACACAGACCAGACCAGAACAGACCAGACCAGACACAGACCAGAACAGACAACAGACCAGACACAGGACAAAACACAGACACAGGAACGAACCTGGGAACAGACAGCCAGAACACAGACACAGACACAGACCACGGACACAGACACAGACACAGGCGCAGGCGCAGACACAGACACAGAAACCCAGACCCAACCAGACCACAGAAAACGGAACAGACACAGACAAGACACAGACACAGACACAGACAACCGAACACAGACACAGACCGAACCACAGACACAGACAACGAACACAGACACAGACACAGAACAACACAGACACAGACACAGACACAAGAACACAAGACAGACACAGACACAGACACAGAACAGACACAGACACAGACAAAACGCAGAACAACACAGGACAGACACGCCAGACACAGAACCAGAAACAGACCAGACCTAACACAGACACAGACACAGAACAGAAAGAACGAACCGACACACACAACACAGACTAAACAGCACAGAACAGACCAGACACAGACACAAGAACACAGACCAGACAAACCAGCACAGAACAGACACAGACACAGGACAGACACAGACACAGACCAGACACAGACAACAGACAACAGACCAGACCAGACACAGACACAGACCAGACACAGACCAGAACGCAACGCAGACACAGACCAAAACCAGACGCAGACACAGACACAGAACAGACGGAACGCAAAACCAAAAACAGCAACAGACACAGACACAGACACAAGGCACAGACCTCTCCAGACACAGACAGAACCAACACAGACAACAGACACGCAGACGCCAGACCAGACACAGACACAGAACGCCAGACCAGACAAACCAGGCCAGACCAGAACCAGACCAGTTCCGCACGCCGGACCGCCAGACCAACGCACAGACAAACCAGAAACGGACACAGACAAAGACACAGAACCTCAGACACAGACACAGACCAGAACAGACACAGAAAAACACAAAACCGAAGAACACAGACACAGACAAACGACAGACACAGACACGACACAGACACAGACACAGAACACAGACACAGAAAACACAGACAAACAGAAAGAACAGACACAGACTGAACAACAGACACAGACACAGACACAGACAAAACCAGCACAGGACAACACAGACACAGACAAACCGAACACAGAACCGACACAGACACAGACCAGAACCTGAAACAGACGAAACAGACACAGACACAGACACAGACACAGACACAGACACAGACACAGACAAAACACAGAAAGAACCAACAGAACACAGACACAGGCACAGACACAGACACAGACACAGACAAAACGAACAGACACAGACACAGACACAGACAACAGACACAGACACAGAACAGACACACACAGAACAGACACAGACACAGAACGACACAACCACAGACACAGACACAGACACAGACACAGACACACAACACAACAAAACACAGGCACAGAACAGACACAGACACAGACACAGCCAGACACAGAACAAACCTAAACACAGACACAGACACAGACACAGACACAGGCACAGACACAGACACAGACCAGACAAAACACAGAACAGAACAGACCGAACACAGACACAGACGCAGACACAGAACAGACAAGACCAGACACAGACACAGACACAGACACAGACACAACAGACCTAAACAAAACAGAACAGACACAGACACAGACACAGACCCACAGACCCAACAGACACAGACACAGACACAGGGCCAGACCGAACCGGACACAGACACAGACAACAGACCACAGACACAGACGAACAGGGCCACAGACACAGGCCCAACCAGACACAACAGAACTAAACCAGACACAGAACACGAACAGACCAGACACAGACAGACACAGACAGACACAGAACCAACAGACACAGACACAGACACAGACACAGACAAAACACAGAACCGAACAGACACAACCGAACAGACACAGACACAGACACAGACACAGACACAGACACAGACACGGACACAGACACAAGACACAGGCACAACACAGACACAGACACAAAGACACAGAACAGACACAGACACAGAAAACGGAACACAGAACACAGGCACAGACACAAGAAACAGACACAGACACAGACAACAGGCCAGACACAGAACCGAACACAGACACAGACACAGACACAGACACAAGAACCAACCGAACACAGACAACCGAACAACCAGACACAGAACAACAGACACAGAACCTCCGAACACAGAACAGACACAGACACAGACACAAACAACCGAACCACAGACACCGACACAGAACCAACAGACACAGACACAGACCAGACATAAACACAGAACAGACACAGACACAGACAACAAACACAGACACAGAACAACAAAACACACACAGAACAACAAGAACACAGACACGGACAAACACAGAACGCAGCACAGACACAGACACAGACACAGACAACACAACAGACACAGACACAGACACAGAACAGACATAAACACAGACAAACAGAACAACAGACACAGAACACAGACACAGAACGCAGAAACGCAGGACCAGACACAGACACAGGCACAACCAGACCAGAACGCCAGACCAGACCGAACAGACGGAACCTGGACCAGAAACAGCAACAGACACAGACACAGGCACAGACCGGCCAGACCCAGACAAACACAGACACAGACACAACGCCAGACCAGACCGGGACAGACCAGACCAGACCAGACCAAGACCAGGCCGCAGACCAGATCAGACCAGACCGCACCGGGAACCTTGCGAACGCCAGACCGAACAGACACGCCAGAACGCAGAACCTGAACCAGACACAGACAAGACACAGACACAGAACCGAACCGCGAACCTGAACACAGACACAGACACAGACAACAAGAACACGACACAGACACAGACACAGAACAACACAGACACAGACACAGACACAGAACAACAGACACAGACACAGACACAAGACCAAACAGAACAAAAACAGACAGAACAGAACAACAGACACAGACACAGACAAACAGACACAGAACGTACGCCAGCACAGACACAGACACAGGCCACAGAACCACAGACACAGACACAGACACAGACAAAACACAGACACAGAACAGACACAGGCACAGGCACAGACACAGACACAGACCACACAGACACAGACACAGGACAGACACAGACCAGACACGCCAGAACAGACACAGACACGAAACAGACACGAACCGACACAGACACAGAAACAGACCGAACGAACACAGACACAGACACAGAACAGACACAGACACAGACACAGAACCAACCTGGAAACACAGACCAAAAACACAGACACAGACACAGACACCAGACACAGACAACAGGAACAGACACAGACACAGACACAGGCCGAACAATAAAACAGACCAGAACAGACACAGACACAGACACAGACACAGACACAAAGACACAGACAAAAACACAGACACAGAACGGAACGGACACAACAGACACAGACAAAACACAGACAGAACAGAACAGACACAGACACAGACACAGAACAAAACACAGAACAGCACAGACACAGACACAGACACAGACAGACACAAACGAAACAGACACAGACACAGACACAGACACAGACACAAACAACAGAACACAGACACCGAACACAGACACAGACACGGACACAAGAACCAACAGAACAGACACAACACAGACACAGACACAGACACAGACACAAAGACAACCGACACAGACACAGACACAGACACAGACACAACAGAACACAGACACAGACACAGAACCGGCACAGACACAGACACAGACACAGACACAGACACAGACACAGACAACGAACCAGACACAGACACAGGCACAGACACAGAACCAACCGAAACGAACCGACACAGGCACAGACACAGACCAGAACACAGCACAGAACAGACACAGACACAGACACAAACAGACACAGACACAGAACACAGACCTGAACCAACGAACACAGACACAGACACAGACCGAACGACACAGACAGAACAGACACAGACACAGACACAGAACACAGACAACCGAACCTGAAAACACAGACAAACAGACACAGACACAGACACAGACACAGACACAGACACAGAACACAGACACAGACACAGACACAGACACAGAACAAAACACAGACAATACAGACACAGACACAGACACAGGCACAGACAAGACAAAACACAGCACAGACACAGACACAGACACAGACACAGACACAGACTAAACAAGAACACAGAACAGACAGACACAGAACAGACACAGACACAGACAGGACCGAACACAGACACAGACACAAGACACCAGAAACAGACAAAACACAGACACAGACACAGACACAGAACAGACACAGACCGAACACAGACACAGGACACGAACACGGAACCAACCGACACAAACCAGGCACAGACACAGACACAGACACAGACACGAAACAGACACAGACACAGAAACGGAACCAGACACAGACACAGACACAGAAACAGACACAGACACAGACACAGACACAGAACCAGACACAGACACAGAACAGACACAGACACAGAACCTGAACCAACAACCTGAACACAGACACAGACACAGACACAGACACAGAACCCAGACACAGAACGAACCGAACAAACCGAACACAACACGGAACAGACACAGACCAACACAGACAAGAACCGCCAGACACAGAATGCCAACAAAACGCAGACACAGACACAGACACAGACACAGAACAGACACAGATAACGACACCAGACACAAACAACACACACACCAGACACAGGCACAGACACGGACACGGACACAGACACAGACAAAACACAGACACAGAATAACAGACACAGACACAGACACCAGAACAGACAACAGACAAAACACAGACACAGACACAGACACAGACACAAGAACAACCAGACACAGAACAGACACAGCCAGACACAGACACAGACACAGACACAGACACAGACACAGACAATAAACACAGACCGAACACAGACCGAACAACAGACACAGACACAGACACAGACACAGACAAAAGACACAGACACAGACACAGAACAACCAAGACACAGACACAGACAACAACACAGACACAGACACAGAACGAAAAACCAGCACAGACACAGAACACAAACGAACAGGAACGAACACAGACACAGACAAACACAGACAAAACACAGACCTGGCACGAACGACAAACACAGACACAGACACAGGCACAGACACAGACTAAACACAGACCAGACACAGCACAGACACAGACACAGACACAGACGAACAACAGACACAGACACAGACACAGACACAGACACAGACACAGACATAAACACAGACCACAGAAACAGACACAGAACAGACACAACGAACACAGACACAGACAAAACACAGACACGGACACAGACACAGACACAGGACACAGACGAAAACACAGACACAGAACACAGACACAGAAACACGAACCAACCAGACACAGACTACACAGACACAGAACAGACCGAACCAACCGAACAGAACCGAACACAGACACAGACAAACACAGAACAGAACCAGACACAGACACAGACACAGACACAGACGGAACAACACGGAACAGACACAGACACAGACAACCCAGACACAGACAGAAACAACAGACAACACAGACACAGACACAGAACAGACACAGAACAGAAAAACACAACAGAACGGAACGACAGGAACACAGACCAGACCTGAAACAAGAAACACAGACACAGACACAGACACAGACACGGACACAGACACAGACCCAGGCAACCAGACCAGACCAGACCAGACCAGACCAACAGACCAGACACGGACCAGACCGAACAACCAGAAACAGGCCAGACCTGAACAACAGACCAGACCAGAAACACAGACACAGAACACAGACCCAACCAGAAACACAGAACAGACACCAGACCAGGCAACAGACACAGACACAGACAACAGACCACCAGGCAACAAACAAGACCCTCAGACCTCAGACAAACCAGAACAGACACCAGACACAGACAACCAGACACAGACACAGACCAGACACCGAACACAGACACAAGAACCAACAGACACAGACACAGACACAGACACAGAACCAACCAGACACAGAACAAACACAGACACAGACACAGACACAGACACAGACACAGAACAACAGACACAGACACAGACACAGACACAGAACCACAGACACAGACACAGAAAACCACAGACACAGAACAATAAACACAGACCAAGAACAAACACAGACACAGACACAGACCAGACACAGACAAAACACAGGCACAGAACAGACAGACACAGACACAGGCACAGACATACAGAACAACAGACACAGACACAGACACAGACACAAGAACACAGAACAGACACAGAACAGACACAGACAGACCAGACACAGACACAGACACAGACATAAACACAGCACAGATACAGACACAGAACAGAACCACAGAACACAGACAAAACACAGACAAACGACACAGACACAGGACGCACAGACACAGACACAGAAAACACAGACCAGTTAACCGAACCAACAGACAGAACGGACAGAACTGACACAGACACAGACACAGACACAGACACAGAACACAGGCACAGACACAGACACAGACACAGACACAGACACGAACGAACACAGACACAAAGACACAGGACAAACAGAACAGACACAGAAACGCACAGACACAGACACAGACTCCAGACACAGACACAGACACAGACACAGACCGCCAGACACAGAACAGACACAGACACAGACACGCCAGACACAGAACCGGAAACAGACCGAACACAGAACAGACACAGACACAGACACAGACACAAGAATAACCTGACACAGACACAGAACAACACAACACAACAGACACAGGCACAGACAACGGACACAGACAAACAGACCAACAACACAGACACAGACACAGAACAGACACAAGACACAGAACAGACACAACACAAACAACCTGAAGCCAGACACAACAGACAAGGAAGAGACACCAGACACAGAACAACAGACACAGACCAGACAAAGACCGACCAGACACAGACCGACACAGACACAGACCAACCGAACACAGACACAGACAACAGACAACCAGACACAGAACCGGACACAGACAACCCAGACACAGACACAGACACAGACACAGACACAGACACAGAACCTGAACACAGACACAGACACAGAACACAGACACAGACACAGAACGAACCAGACACAGACACAACCAGAACCGCGAACACAGACACAGACCAGACACAGACCAGACCGAACAGACACAAGACACAGACACAGACACAGGGAACAGACCAGACCAGACCAGACCAGACAAAACAAACCAGAACCACAGAACCAACCAACACGACACAACCGAACAGACCAGACACAGACAACACAACAGACACAGAACAGACCAGACACAGACACAGACACAGACCAGAACCAGAACAGACCAGACACAGACACAGAACAGAACGCAGAACCAGAACGCAGACGCGCGAACAGACCCGACAGAACAAACACAGAACGCAGACTGAACCGAAACAACCAGACACAACACAGACACAGACCGAACAGACACGAAACGACACAGACACAGACACAACACAGACACAGGCACAGACACAGGACACGGACACAGACACAGACACAGACAAACAGACACCACAGACACAGACAACGAACACAGACACAGACACAGACACAGACACAGACACGACAAGACAGACACGAACACAGACACAGACACAGACACAGAACTAAACCGCACGAACGAAACAGAACAACAGACACAGACAAACCAGAACAGACACAAGAACACAGACACAGACACGAACCACAGACAACAAGAACACAGACACAGACACAGACACAGACACAGACACAGACACAGACAAAGAACAACACAGACACAGACACAGGCACAGACACCAAGAACAGACACAGACACAGACAAACACAGACACAGACACAGACACAGACACAGACACAGACACAGACACAGACACAGACCTAAAACACAGCACAGAACAGACACAGACACAGACACCAAGAACCGACACAGACACAGAACAAAACAGACACAGACTGAAACGACACAGACACAGACACAGACACCGAACCGCGAACCTAAACACAGACACAGGCACAGACACAGACACAAAGAACACAGAACAGACCAGAACAAACCGAACAGAACACAGACGAACCTGAACACAGACACAGACACAGACACAGACACAAGAACACGAACACAGGCACAGACACAGACACAGACACAGACACAGACACAGAAACACAGACACAGACACAGAACAGACACAGACACAGACACAGACACAGACACAGACACAGGCACAGACACAGACACAGACACAGACCAACCGAACACAGAACAACAGACACAGACACAGACACAGACACAGGAACACAGACACAGACACAGAAACAGAACAGACACAGACACAGACCAGACACAGACACAGACACAGACACAACAGACACAGACACAGAAACACAGACCAGACGAAACAGACACAGACACAACGGAACAGACACAGACACAGAACAGACACAGACAAAAGACACAGACCAGACACAGACACAGACACAGACCAGAACAGACACAAACCAGACACAGACACAGACACAACACAACACAGACACAGACACAGACACGGACACAGACACAGACCAGATAGACACAGACACAGACCAACCGAAGACAGACGAACACAGAAACACGGACAACAGACACAGACACCCAGACACAGACACAGACACAGACAACCAGACACAGGACAGACACAAGACAGACACAGACACAGACCAGAACGACACAGACACAGACACAGACCAGACACAGACACAGACACAGACACGGACCTTGAACCGAACCACAGACACAGGGACCAGACACCAGACACAGACCAGACACAGACACAGACCCAGAACAGAACTGAACAACAGGTAAACACAGACCTGAACACAGAACAAACAGACAGACACAGACCAAGAACACAGACACAGAACGCAAGACACGAACGAACAACAGAACCAACAGACACAGACACAGAACTGAACACAGACACAGACACAACACAGACAAAAGAACACAGACACAGACACAACACAGACACAGACACAGACACAAGAACAGACACAGACAAACACAGGAAACAGACACAGAACACAGACACAGACACAGACAACAAACAGACACAGACACAGACACAGACACAGACACAAAAAAAAAAAACAGACACAGCCCCAAAAACAAACAAAAAACCGGGGGAACAAACAAACAAAACCCAAACAAAAAAAAACCAAACAAAACCAAACAAAAAAAAACGGAACAAAAACAAAACCCCCAAAAAAAAAAAAAAAAACCAGACACAACACCAACAAACAAAAAACCCCCCCCCCCCCCCCCCCCAAAAAAAAAAAAAAAAAAAAAAAAAAAACAAAAAACAAAAAAAAAAAAACAAACAAACAAACCGAAAAAAAAAAAAAAAAGGGGGGGGGGGGGAAAAAAAAAAAAAAAAAAAAAAACTGAACCCAAAAAAAACAAAAAACAAAACAAACAAAACAACACAGGGGGGAAAAAAAAAAAAACACAGACACAGACCAAAAAAAAACCCCCCCCCCCCCCAAAAAAAAAAAAAAAAAAAAAAAGGGGGGAAAAACAAACAAACAAACAAACAAAAAACCA
>JARFJB010000827.1:4500000-4595000 GCA_036346205.1 Vesta saturnalis
ACGCAGACGTAGACGCAGACGCAGACGCAGACGCAGACGCAGACGCAGACGCAGACGCAGACGCAGACTCAGACGCAGATGCAGACGCAGACCAGACGCAGACGCAGAACGCAGACGCAAACGCAGACGCAGACGCAGACGCAGACGCAGACGCAGCGACGCAGACGCGAACGCAGACAGACGCAGACGCAGACGCAGACGTAGACGCAGACGCAGACGCAGACGCAGACGCAGACGCAAGCAGACGCAGACGCAAACGCGGACGCACGCAGACAGACCAGACGACAGACAAGCGCAGACGCAGACAGCAGACGCTGACGCAGACGCAGACAGACGCAACGCAGACCATACGCAGACGAAACACGCAGACCGCAGACGCAGAGCAGACGGAACGCAGACGCGAAACAGCAGACAGCACAGACGCAGACACAGACTCAGACGCAGACACAGAACTGACACAACGCAGACACAGACCGCAAACGCAGACGCGGACGAACGCAGACAGACGCAGACGCAGACGGAGCAAGACGCAGACGCAGACGCAGACGCAGATCAGACGCAGACGCAGACGCAGACGCCTGCAGACAGAACGCAGACGCAGACGCAAACGCGGACGCGTTCAGCCAGACCGCGCAGACGCAGAGGCAGACACGAACGACAGACGCAGACGCAGACGACAGATGCAGACGCAGACGCAGACGCAGACCAGCAGACGCAGACGCAGACACAGACGCAGACGCAGACGCAGACGCAGAACGCAGACGCAGACGCAGAACGCAGACGCAGACGCAGACGCAGACAGACGCAGACGCAGACGCAGACGCAGACGCAGACGCAGACGCAGACGCAGACGCAGACGCAGACGCAGACGCAGACGAGACGCAGACGCAGACGCAGACGCAACGACAGACAGACGCAGACGCAGACGCAGACACGCAGACGCAGACGCGAGACGCAGAACGCAGACGCAGACGCAGACGCAGACGCAGCAGCGCAGACACGCAGACGCAGACGCAGACCGCGAGAGCAACGCAGACGCAGACGCAGACGCAGAACGCGCAGACGCAGACGCAGACGCAGACGCAGACGCAGACAGACGCAGACGCAGACGCAGACCAGACAGACCAGACGCACGCAGACGCAGACGCAAACGCGGACGCACGCAGACGCAGACCAGACAGAGGCACAGACAGACGCAGAACAGACGCAGACGCAGACGCAGACGCAGCACGCAGACGCAGACCAGACAGACACAGACGCAGATGCAGACGCAGACGCAGACGCAGACGCAGACGCAGACGCATACGCAGACTCAGACGCCGTCGCAGATGCAGACGCAGACCCAGGCGCAGACGTAAACGCAGACGCAAACGCAGACGCAGACGCATACGCAGACGCAGACGCGGCGCGGACGCAAACGCAGACGTAGACGCAGACGCAGACGCAGACGCAGACGCAGACGCAGACGCAGACGCAGACGCAGACGCAGACGCAGACGCAGACGCAGACGCAGACGCAGACGCCGACGCAGACGCAAACGCGGACGCATTCGCAGACGCAGACCCAGAGACAGAGGCAAGCGCAGACGCAGAAGCAGACGCTGACGCAGACGCAGACCCAGACGCACACGCAGACGCATACGCAGACGAAGACGCAGACGCAGACGCAGACGCAGAGGCAGACGGAGACGCAGACGCAGAAACAGCAACAGGCACAGACGCAGGCACAGACTCTGGCGCAGACACAGATACAGACACATGCAGACACAGATCTAGGCGCAGACGCAGACGCGGACGCGTTCGCAGACGCAGACGCAGAGGCAGAGGCAAACGCAGACGCAGACGCAGACGCAGATGCAGGCGCAGACGCAGACGCAGCCCTCAGACGGAGACGCAGACGCAGACGCAAACGCGGACGCATTCGCAGACGCAGACGCAGAGGCAGAGGCAAACGCAGACGCAGATGCAGACGCAGATGCAGACGCAGACGCAGACGCAGACGCAGACCCAGACTCAGACGCAGACGCAAACGCGGACGCATTCGCAGACGCAGACGCAGAGGCAGAGGCAAACGCAGACGCAGATGCAGACGCAGGCGCAGACAAAGACGATGAAGCAGACTCAGACGCAGGCGCAGGCGCAGACACAGACACAGACTCAGACACAGGCACAGATACAGACACATACAGAGACACAGACACAGACACAGACACAGACACAGATACAGACGCAGACCTAGGTGCAGATGCAAACGCAGGCGCAGATGCAGACGCAGGCGCAGACGCAAACGCAGACGCAGACGCAGACGCAGGCGCAGACGCAGACGCAAACGCAGGCGCAGACGCAGATGCAGACGCAGACGCAGACGCAGTCGCAGATACAGACGCATACCATAATTCAAAAACATCAAATTAATGTAACTTAATCATGCAATATTGATGTTGCTCTTACAGTATTCTTCCAGTCGCTACAGTTTCATGTCAAAGATCATTTAGTAAATTAAGATTAATCAAAAATTACTGGAGACCACTAGGCAGGACAGGCTTATTAATACGGCCATCTTAAGTATAGAAAAAAATTATGCTTATCTGTAGATTTTAACGAAGTAATTGATGACTTTGCTAGTATAAAGGAGAAGAGTGCAATTTTGGTTTTTTTAAATACCTACCAGAGTTTTGCTATATAGCTTTTGCTATAATTTTTGTTTTTTGTTATTTTACCTAGTACTCGTTTGTTTTGCCTTTTTTGTTGTCATATGTAATATCAAACTGGTTCCTTCTTTTGTATTTTATGTTACTATATTATATTTTAATGCACTTTACTCCTTGTAAATGAGTTGTTTTTACCTGGTTATAAAATTTATATTGGGGGGAGGGGGGAGGGCTACCTGATCCTGGCCGCGGGCGCTAAATTACTAGTTATGGCACTGGTATATAAATATAGTCGTACAGAACGAGTGTGTCAATGGTTTTAGAATGCAACAAAATAAAGTTAACTTATTTCATGATATTCAAATATCATATTCAAATGTTTCGACTCAAACTTCGTATTTGCTCGTTTAATACTAAACTATAGTTTTAATAATTTAGGGAATTTGATATTCAGTAATAATGTAAAATTGACATGAGCATATTTACACTTAAAGGAATACCTCTAACAAAAATTGTGGATGAAAACATATACATTCATAGGAAAACAAATACAAGTTATTTTCGAATTCCGGTGCATTCGATGTATTGATTAACCGTTTAGTGCTATATATAATGCACACCATTGTTAATTATTCAATAAATATGATAAAGCCAAAAGTCGATGTTGTATTAAACGACTTGAATTGTAACTACCCTCAAATTACATTTGCAAAATTGTTACAAATTATTAAACGTAGTATTTTTAGAACAAACATTTAAAATGAAGTTTATTGTAGAGATTAAAATCACAAGAGTGTATGTACTATGAACCTACTGACCTGTAACAAAGACCCATGCACTGGATCAATATTTGCTTATTTTATGTAACAATTTTAACGAAAATTATGCTTTAGATTTAAAATAAATATAACCCGTCTACCAGTAAAATCTATCACTGTAATATATTTTAATAATTCACCCTAAAAGAATTTCCAGTGGTTTACTTTGTTAATGAGGCCAATCTCTTAACAGTCAATTTAACGGGTACAGTTACAGTCTGCGATTCTTCTATTACATTCTGTAAAATGACTTGTAAAACGATCAATATTAAGCAGTCTTTCATGAAATGTTGCACAAAGAAAATCAATAAAAGCTGCAGCTTGTTCCCAATTAAATTCATAACGAATTGTGCTCTCTACGTTGGATTGCATTAAATTCTCATCAATAGAAAAGCAAGAAATGGAATTTACCTTTTTTAAATGTAATTTATCTCTTTTTGTACAAAAGATAATACGATGAATATATAGTAGAAGTGATAAAAAGATCTTGCTGGAAGCGTCAACACTAAAACCAAAAACTTATACGGTCCATAAATCAGAAATACCACACGTAATATTTCATTTGAACAAAAGAAAATTCTTACTATTAATTTTATTGGATTTTCCTACTACATTATGTATTTGACCGAAATTCTATGTTTTAATGTGCATTTTGATCTGACGTTTAAGTGATTTTTCACAAACTGGGTATTTCGTTTGACACTTTTACAGTCATTAAAAAGGTTTAATGTTTCCCCTTTCGCAGATTGCGTAAGTCCAAGTTGATGGCTAACATATACACACAATTTATCATTTTTTCTTGGAAAAACTACCAAGTACAGATTTTAAACAAGTTAAAAGAAGGTTTGTGGAAATAATTGCAATTTAGCCTCAAGTAGAATTAATTTCTAATTAAATTAATTAAAGTGTAATTTAATAAGAAAATTATATGTTTTCAATATGTTAGCATTTTAATAATTCGAGCTTTATCAGACCATATATCCTACTTTATTGGCCTAAATTTCAAACTTGTGTAAAGTGCAATAAAGTAATTTGTCACTGGTGCTTTTCTGAGTGCTTTCCCCCCATCTTTGGAATTAGATTGTTAATTTTGACACATTATAGCATGAATTAATGTAAACATTAAATAATAAATAAGTAAAAAAAAAACATTTTTAAATAAAGCTTTTATTTCCAAATATACTAAAAAGAATAAAATAATTTTTTTCTCTTCCCATTAACATCAAAAATAAAAGTGTGGGGCGCTCTTTGTAGTGCCTTGCACTTCATTGTTTAAATGTTGATAGGCTTTGTTATAATTATAAGATATCATGTAGCCCCACACTTTCATTTTTACTCACAAAAATTTTTGATGTTTATGGGTAGATAAAAAAATTATTTTATTCTTTTTAGTACATTTGGAAATAAAAGCGTTTTTTAAAAATGTTTTTTTTACTTATTTTTAGTCGCTTGGATGTAAGTTCCAACAAAGAAAGAAACTAAATTTTTCAAGACCCTAGTTTTTGTAAACAAAAATTTCGAATTTACTTGACCAATATACACATGTATGCCTAAATTCAGCTCAACCGGAGATCAGAAAACAGTTGATTTTTTTTTACCAAATACAATACTTTGAGCCTCCCGGGTGCATCCCCCTGATCTTGAACTCAACTTGTCGTATATATTTGTGCATGGTCTTATTCTAAAACTTAAGTCCTGAATTTTAAGGCCCCAGCTTTATAAACAAAAATTTGTGTAGACGGGTTTGACTGTTGAAAACCAGTCTGCAATAAAAAACTCGACTAGAGATTAATCGATTTTTTGTTGCTAATAAAAATAAAGAATAAATATGGCAAAATCACTGTTTCGCTTATAACTTATCACCTTTTAAAATTACACCGTTTCGGTCTGCAAATAAGTTGTAGGAAATACAAAACCTACAAAATGAGATTTGCTAAATTAATAATAATAATAATGATGGGGAGTAAAGTCGAACCAGCATATCCACGTGGTACTCCCCGGGTAACGCTAACGCTGGTCACAGTTTGTCTTAGCTTTGTTCGTATGTCCGTTGTCTTTTTGTGTCTGGAGAGTAAACTCCAATAATAAATCCGAAATCTAAGGTGTTATGCGATTCGTGACAAGAGATACATCGAAGTATATTCTTCAAAGTCACCAATCAATTCTTGCAATTTGGCCAAGGTCATGTGTTAATTCCTAGAAATCACCTGCAGGGGTATCCCTATCCATGGGCGATCCTGGACTTGCTCACATCAAGGTCAAAGTTTATTTTCATCATGTTCAAGTTCATGGAAGGCATCCTTTAAAATTTTTCAAGGTAACGGCCTTTTTCAAGGTCACCAAGCAATTCTTAAAATTTAGTTGAGTCAAGGCCATGTGTTAATTCCTAGAAATCAATTTTCAAGGTCAGACAGATTGTTGCCTATGCTAAGCATGTCTCAAGGACACCGTTGTCAATTTATTGACCTTTTCACAGCTCTCTGTTTGGGGTAAACAGCCATCTGTTTAGGGTAAACAGCTATCTGCTTCGGGTAACAGCTATCTGTTTCGGGTAAATAACTATCTGTTCAAGGTCAAACTTCATTGCGCTTTTCAAGGTGATCATAAAATTTCGAGGTCACGTCCACCAGCAAAGTTCGTTGACCTCTGTTCAGTCAAGTGATTCAGGTCAAAAATAAGCTCCTGGCTTTGCGCAGGACTCGCACCATTTCACACCTCTGAGAAACCTATTTTCAAGGTCACCAAGAAATTTGGCCGAGTCAGGGTCATAATTCCTAGAAATTATCTGCAGGGGTATCAAATAGACTGTTATCTAGGTCGAAACGTGTTGGAATCAATTTTCAAGGTCATCTGCAGGAGCAAACAGTTCGTGGAACCTGGGTTTAAGAATTTTGTTGTCTATGCTAAAAGGTAGGTCAAGTGGTTCATGTACTGACGCTTCAAGGTCAAAAATAAGCTTTCTTAATCAATGGCTTTACGCATGCGCGGGTGAGCAGCCATATGTAAACATGCTCATTTCGTAAACAGTGTTTAATGATAGTACAATTGTAAGAAAGTAAAGTCACGCAAGCAGTAATAGAGTCATTTCTAAAACGATCTGGAAGTTCACCGACGAATACCTCATACCGTAGATGGGGGTAACTAAAGCCACTTTCAAAATTCAAACTTCTACCCAAGTCAGACCCTTTAATTTATAGGTTAAATAAAAATTGCAAAACTTGGGTCTGTGGTCATATATTAAAGATGTTCATAAATTGACAAAAATATATATTTTTTAAATAAAAAAATAAAAACGTGGTGGCTTTAGTTACCCCTGAAAAAGGGGTAACAAAAGCCATCCATTAAAAATCAATGTTTGGCTTTAGTTAGAGAGTGCTAGGGTAAATAAAACCATAAATCAGGCGTATGTAACAATAAAGAAAGCTATTGACATTAAAAAAGCTTTATTATTTAAGAAAAAAACAAAAAAACATTAAAAAAACAAAAAATTATTTAAAATAGGCCTGTTAAAAATCAGTGCTTTAGTTCATAAGGAAAAGTATAACGTCCTCTGTTGACTTTGGATGGTTGCACAATTGAAATGACATCTGTTAACTGAATATCCATTTCCTCATCAACAATTGGAAATATATAGTCATTTCCTTTTGATTTGGAGCTTCTTTTGAAAAACTTCACTTTAACTTCGCTCTTCTCAAAACAAGTTCTAAGAACGACTCCATAGAACTGTTTGGTGGTTTCTTTTTTTGTGTTCTTATTGAAGATGAGCTCAACGATGACGTAAACATCAGGTTTAAGTTCTTCTCTAGAGACTCCTTTTTTGGTTTTTTTTTTTCATAAGTCGCTTCTTCTAGTTGTAGATCTATCTCCGATTCCAGGTCACTAAATTTTTCTGGATCCATATCTGAATTAGAGTCTCTTAAAGAATACTGGTCATCAGTATCGTCACTTGAGTCGGCATTCGCAAGTTTCTTATTATGTTTCATAGTCTTCAGTTTGCTGTGGTTTTCCTCTGTTTTGGTATAAGGTGTTTTGGACGTACCGGTACTCAGTTGAGGATCATCATCATTGATCAGAATTATGTCTTCAATCCCTTCAATCCCCTTTCCTGCAGGAACATTCAGTTTCCTCTTCTTCCGCTGTTCCAGAGGTTCGGTCTCTCTCTTCCTACTTTCTTCAAAAAAGGATTTGATAGAATCAGTCCAGTTGTTGCTTGAATTAAGCTCTTCAGATAATATAGGTAACAAAAGCCACCTTTATGATGTGGCTTTAGTTACGCCATGTTGTGTATCAGTGAAAAAAAATCACAACAAAAGAAAGAATCAAGTTATAGGTTATAACCTTTAAAAGTGTGATGAAACATAAATTGAGGTTATGTTTGTTGAGAGTTATGAGAATTTAAGATTAAAGCGACTTGTTCAGAGCAGAAGTTATGCAAGGTAACTTTTTTATCAATTTTTTAGGCTAAATATATAGTTTTACTGTACACTTACCTTGATATTTTTTAATAATCCAGATAAGTATTTGGAAAGCACGTGTAAGCTCCTGTTAGAAAAACACAACATCAGCTGTTAATTCCAAACAGTGTTGCCACTATCACCGTCCAAAGGTTACCTGTTGTAATGGCTTTAGTTTCCCCGTAGGCTTTAGTTACCCCCATCTACGGTACCATTGTAGTAACAATATGGATAATAATTTAGCATTTTGTTGTTCATGTTGTCAAAATAGTGTGGTAGTAGTAGCAAAAATGAAGAGAAATAAGATATAAGCTATTCTAACCGGTTTCAACATAAGGATAAAGTGTATAAACAAGCAGCTAATGAATACTTAATCGATTGTGGTTCCTATAAACCATCGAATGATACGCATATTAAAATTGGATACCGTGCACACCTTAACATTGCACCAGTAGTGCGTATGGGATGTGGCAACTGCGATAATGTGGTATTAGGTGTGAAGGAATGGAAGGAACTTCTAAGATGGTATTCATATGAGAAATACAATTTTTCCGACCCCAGGAAATTGAAAGCCAAATTGATTAGTCACATGTAAACGAGGAAGATATAATCCATGAGCAAGATTACGAATCTCTATCTAGCAATCTCGGTATTTGCTACAAAACTGTTATGATAGAAAACTACTATTGCTGTTCGTGGACATTCAATGCCCATAATGTAGAAGAACTATTCAATTTGAGTGATATAATAAGTTATAGATTGGAATTTCTTGAATCTTACAATTTGGTGTGTTTCTATGAAAAGTTCATACAAGTGGTTGACTACCGTTGTTTTCGTGAGAAGGAATTCGTTGATGATCATGACATTTATAAAGACATCCAAGATGTTATAAATGCCAAGTATGATATTAATTCACATAACACTATATGCTTAATAGAAATATTGTGTTATCGTCCTGCTTATCTAATGTATAGCATTTACTAAAAATAAAGTTTTTGTGCTCACGATTTTAGGTGTAAATACCCTGCCCTATCCCTCAAGGTGAACAACAATAGGTAAGAAGCAGAAGAGTGCGGGTGGTTTAGTGAATACGCTAATCAATAAACTTCCGGTTACCAGTATTGTGGTCCTGGTACAAAATTAGAGAAACTACTCGCACGCGGTGACCCCAGTATTAATCAATTGGATGCTCAGTGCAAACTGCATGATATCAGTTATAGACACCACCGAGATTTAGAAAGTAGACATAGAGCAGATAAAATTTTAGAAGAAAAAGCTTGGGAACACTTTAAATCGACAGACGCAACATTAGGTGAACGAGTTGCAGCTTTAGCAGTCAGTACCGTCATGAATCCAAAAAGAAAATTTAGAATGGGATGTAAACGTCGGCCCACAAGAAGAAGAATGGTGGAAATTTATTGCATGTACGAAAAACAGTAGCTAAAAAAATGAAAGCTAACAGAGATTTCAGAGAGAGAAGAGAGAGGTCAGCACTTCAACCGAAAAACGTGTGGTAAGAAGTTTAGGAGGAAAGAAAAACATTAAAGTTCCTAGAGTAATTCACCCACCTAGACAAGGTGGGGTTTTATCATTTCTTATTCCGTTATTCGCCGGACTATCGGCAATCTGTGCTTTAGTTGACGGCGCATCGAGAATTGCTAAAGCGGTCAATGACGCAAAAATGCCAAAAAATTGCAAGAAGAGACTTCGCGCCATAATCGCATGATGGAATCGATCGCTAGTAGTGCACTTTATCTAAAACCATACAAATCTGGCGGTGGTGCATTATACTTAAAATCGTTTCCAAAAAACTGAAGAGATTACTCGAAAGACCGTTAACAGATATTGATTTAAAGAAATACACAAAAAATTTACCCTACTTTAGGGGAATTTTTATCAGAGATAGCAAGCCTAAATTACCATGGAAAAATGAATCTGGAATCATCAACTTAGATAGTCAAAGCGGACCGGGTACACATTGGGTTTGCTACAGAAAACGCGGTAAAAGGGTATGGTACTACGATATTTTCGGTAATCTTCGACCTCCAATCGAAGTGGTTAACTACTTTCGGCGATGTAAAATTTATTATAATTACAACCAAGATCAGGAATTGAATACCATTATTTGCGGGCACCTATGACTACAATTTCTATATAAATAATCGATACAAAGTCAAATTTTCTCAGTTGTGTCAATAACATTCAGTTTAGAAGGTGCTGGTAACATAGCAAGTTACAACCTCTATCCACCGATAGATCTAGATTTAAAGAAGGAATACGTTATTGGATTGGTAGGATTTTACGGCTGCAACATCATTAGAAACACGGTGCGTATGAGTAAGATGAAATTAGCGATTACCTGAAATAAAAGATACCCACAGAAAAATTTTTCATTAGGGTAAACAACAATACACTGAAGTGTGAGATAAACAGTTCATTTGAGGTCGATTTCACTAAAGTAGATAGCATTGGTTGCATGCTCGACTTTGAGCCTACAATATTAGAAGCAAATATTTTACATACATCTGCGTTAGACATTCAAATAATTAAACACACTAATCTATACGCGGAGTGCAACGTTATAAAAGGATCTTATAACATTAAAAGGCGTCAATATGTAACAACAATAAATAACGCCAAGTTGCAATAACAAACGTGGTGATGTAACTACTCAATTGTTATGATGTAATTCGAATATTCTAATAAAGTAATAATGAAATTAGGCAAAATTCTCCCTAAACACAAATCATAGAATTAATTGAGATACTTACCTTTCATCACTAATTTGTGCCTTTGACTCTTATCGGTAGATTAAGGTAGGATGGGTTCTAATAAACGGATTTGCTCATATACTTAAAATGCTGCTTGATTACAATCTGCTTAATTATTTTCTCTTCACTAATTAATAAAACATGCCATTTAAAAAATTATAAAAATATAATTAAATGAAATCTCAAGCGCCATGTTGTCTTTAGTTATAAGAACAACAAAACCTAGTTAAAGAACAATAAAAGCTTTCTATTAATATAAAAAAAAATAACAACGTGCAATTATGTTTATTACCATAATGATGATTAGATAAAATTAGTCTTAAAACTATGCTTATAGTAAAGAAAAAGAAACAATCATTATATAAATACCTCGTTAGCATGAATTGGAAACGGTCAAGTCAGTGATGTCATTATTGTATCAACCTGCGTAAATTATTGTAACCATTTAACCGCCACACCGAATAACTCGAAGTATTATTATAATTTCTTCTTAAAATATTTCATTATTTTAAAATTTTGTATGCAAAAATTGCCAACATACAATAGGACGTATGCACTAATTGAAGTTACTTGCGTACTTAAAATGTAATTAAAGTACCATTATAAAAGAAAAAAAATGAAAAAAAACGAAGTAAACTGAAGTGACTTAAGTAAACATCATAAAAGTGTTATATAAAAATGCATTATAAAAGTGTGCAAAAAGTTCCATCTAAAAAAAGCAAATGTTTGAATTTTAAATATAATGAATTAAAAAGGTAACTTACCACCAAAACTGATGGCACTATTACAAAAAATTTAGGGATAACCCAAAACAATGTATCCCGCTACAACATTCTGCAGGAAGTGAATTAAATAAAGGCTTTCAGAATAGCTCCTGTAATTGTTTCCCCCAAAGTTGTCACGCATTGCGCGGATACAATGATCAGAATTCACTCTTTATGAAATATTACACCTAAAAAGATATGTTCTAGGAAATGCAAATTAAATTGCCTTTCTCAATTCTACATTTTAATAATTAAAAACTTTTCTAATTTTACGCCAAATAAATGAACGATCTTAAATAAATGTATTATTTAATACAACACAAAAAAAGGTTGTTACAATCTTATCGAAACGGGAAACCTGCAATAGTATTATATGAAATTGACGTATCCGTTCCACCGGGTTATGATCTGGTTAAGACTCCAAGCAATACTCAATATTTAAAAGTAAACACCGACATAATAAGTAATATAACATTTAAATTGACAAATCAAGAGGGAGATTAATAGCCTTTGGTGAAAGTGAACCATTCATGGTGCGCTTGGAACTATAAGAATATGGATCTGCGAATTAATCATAGGACAATTCCATCTTTGTACAAAAGACTTCATCCCTATCAACCCTCACTGTGATTAACATCTGCAGAGAAATACTTTTTAACATCAATTGGGTTAAAACTTCTCAATGACTGAATCATTAAGCATGTTTCAAAGCGTACATTTAGTCTTCCCAAGACTAAATATATGGTAAATAATTGGTTTAGATGAAGAATTGAAATATTAGTTTATCTCTAAGAAATGTTAAATAAATTTGTAATATGTGTAAGTAAGAGACCTTGAAAGTTTATGAATAAAGTTTAATTGTTTAATGTCTATCTCTTTTGCACAATGATATGTTTCATCAAAAATACACGGATATATAATGCGGGAGAAGTCGATGTTTTATTGAACAATGGGTTTTTTTTGTTTGTCAACAATGCATTCTCATTCTTAAAAATTTGTAGTAATGTATAAAAAATGCAATATTCAAGCTAATAGGGACAATAGATTTTCTTTGTATAAAACACACACAATGCATCTGCATTCTTTAAAAAATGTAGTAATTATTTATAAAAATTTTAACAATTAAGCTTCCCAAAACTACATTGCATAATTAGTAATATAATAATTAATAGACTTTAATGAAAATGTGTTATGAAGAGAAAGCTCTCAATATAAATAATTCTCTAACATAGGTACAATGAATTTTGCTTTATACAAAACAATAGGTTTGCATTCATAAAATGTGCATATAATTTAAAAAAAATATATTCAATGTAATATAAACAAGGGATTTTCAGTGTATAACAATGAAAGTATTTATTGTGATAGATTTGCCTTCTTAAAAAAATTGTGTGAATTTAAAAAACTGTAATGTGATATATATGTAGTAATTAAGCTTTTCAAAACTAGACGGCATAATTAGTAACAATTAATTTAAAGAGTGAACCATTCACGGTGCGCTTAGAACATAAGTTTGAGAACAAGTTCATATAAAAGACATCATTCCTACACTAAGTCTTTAATTAGTGATCAACCCTCATTACGGTAAACATCTCCGAGGCACAATGACCGAATCATTAAACATCTTTCAAAACGTACATTTTGATGATGCTATAATTAAATCAGATATTTACACCTATCTTCCGTATGGATCTTCTAAATATGGACCTTCCGAAGAAATACGCATCTTAATTCAAAGTGAGGATCTAATTACAGTTACTTACGATAGTTTTCTGTACATAGAAGGTAAGCTGAAGAAAGAAGATGAAGGAAAATCGTGCAACTTAATCAATAATCTCCCCAACTTTGCTTTCGAAGAGATTCGTTATGAGTTTGGCGGTCAAAGAGTGGACGTTTGCCGAAATCCGGCATAACATCTACACTTAAAGGACATATTTCTTATACGAGGAGCAAGACCAAAGCATTAAGCCATTTGGGGTGGTCATCAAAGAATGAGGAATCATTCCACGTAGAATTCGATGAGCGAAATGGTGAAAAATCTTTTACAGTATGCATACCATTGAACCACGTATTTGGAATAATGGAGGATTATCGTGAAGTAATCGTGAATATGCGTCAAGAGCTGATTTTAATTCGATCTAAAAGCGATACAAACTGCTACTATGGTGACGTTGACGCGAGAATAATTCTAAATAAAATTCCATGGAAAGTACCGCACTTAACACTTAGTAATGCTGCGAAACTGGACTTGTTTGGAGGAATCAATAAGAATTATATTATTGCTGTTCCATTTCGTCAATGAGAGTTATATGAATTACCTGCTTTAAAACAAGCAACATCTGATATATGGCCAATAAAAAAGTCAACACAACTGGAAAAACCACGTTGGATAGTTGTTGCATTCCAACAAGGTAAAAGGTACACAAAGTCTGCAAGAGCCAGAAATTTTTATCACATTAACATCAGAAACCTTAAAGTACATCTGAATTTCGAGTATTATCCCTACGAGGCAATGCATTCGAACTTCAATGCTAACCAATACATACCTGCCTATCGCAATTTTTTTGAAATTCCGATGTGATTACTACGGTGAAGATGATACAGATGCATTATTCTACTACTCCGAATTCAAATCATGTCCATCATTTGTAATGGACTGCTCTAAACAAAATGAGTCTTTAAAAAACTCAACGGCAGACATCCTTCGATAATGGGATCGTTGTCTATGGCCTGATTCTCGACAATGCTATTGTGCACTACAACCCACTCATCGGAAAAGTGAAAGAATTGTAATCTGTATGTTTAGTATATAAATAAAAGTGTTGTAATTATTCGTTTATTTTTATTTCATCCATCAAAGATAAAAGTTGTGGCTCAGAAACAAAAATTTCCTATTCAAAATCATGACTTTGATGAAATGTATGGTACTCCAAAACATAGTGATTTATTTCCTAATACTATACGTGGCATTATATGTGGCCCCTCTAATTGCGGCATAACAAATGCAATGATTAGTCTGCTTACTGAGAAAAATGGTTTGAAATTTAAACATGTATACGGATACTCTAAGTCGTTGAATCAAAACAAGTACAAACTTTTACAGGAAATCCTACTTCTGATGAAGGATATAGGTTACTTTACGTTCAGTGATAACTAAGATGTGATTGAGCCGAATTGTGCAAAACCCAACTCTATCTTTCTCTTTGATGATATCACCTGTGAAAAGCAAAATAATATAAGGCATATTTTTCTATGGGTAGACATAACGATATTAACTGTTTCTATTTGGGCCAAACTAACAGTAAAATTCCAAAACAATTAATTCGTGACAATGCGAATCTAATTATATTATTTGAACACGATGAATTAAACGTGAAACGTGTATGAGGGTCATATAAGCACCACCATAAGCATGACATTGTTTCGGGATATGTGTTCAAAGTGCTTGATAGATCCGTTTGGTTTCATCGTCATAAATGAGGATGATGAAGTTAATAATAGCCGCTATAGGAAAAGGTTTGATGTATATATAATACATTAACTACGCAGTTATTAACAGCTCAGTTCAGGGTAAACTGGTACCTGCCTTGCTACACCCTATATAATCTCTTAAACTGCATTCAGTCGTTTAATAGTTAGTCATCCGTTTAGGTATTAACAACTATCTATTCAAACTCCCATTTTGTTACAATGGATAATAATGAGATGATATTAAAGAAAAAACTTATTAAGGCTCGTAAAATAATACGACAGAAATATAACAGTCTTAAAACTGCCCGCATTGATAATGAAAGAATATTTGAAAGTACTTATAAACCTCTAATAGAACCTCTAACTGAAATAGTGAATAAAATCAATCCTGATAAAAAAAACAGCAAAAAAGGGGTCCATTGACGTTAAAGACCAAAAACCTACCTTTGTTCATATTTCGAAGAAAGCATCCTACTACTCCCACTAACCCGCTGGCTCCAGGATTTATTTCACCCTCATTAGCAAGAATTAGTGCTACTATCCCCCTAGCTCAGCTTCAGTTATTTCAAATAAATCCCCCTCCAGGTTCTCTTCCCTAGAAACATCTGTCGTAGTAGAGATTAATACCGAGGAAGAAGAAAAACCTCTTAGTATCGCAGATTACCTCCTACGTTGAACGTATTATGAGGGATCTTGAAGGTGTTATTGATCGCATACTCCACTACGATACCAAACCAGGTAAACGAATAATTGGTAATACCCCCTTCACAATTAAGGGAAACGGACGTTATGATTATTAAAGGTGTCACGTATAAAGGGACCCCAGGTTTATATGATCTGCGTATTATGAATGAAGCTAATTTAAATGTAGTAAATTCGAGGAAGCCGCAAAAAAAAGTATACACAAACAATCAAACCCTTGCTGTGATCATCACCCACAACTAAGGGAGGTGGAGCTGTGTTTTTAAGGAATTAACAAACAGGCCGATTGAATACAAATATTGGAATGATGTACAGGAACTAATTCGAGATCTGGAGATATTGTGGGCGGAAAAGTTGGCGGGTGTCGTAAATTATATAACATAAATTGTAGAAGAACTGTTTGAAGATGGATAGATTGAAAGACCAAACACTCGTTTTCTGAGCAATATAAATGGGGATGCTATAAGTAAAGGATACCTTGAATTTTGTCTGCAAGCACTTCAGAAAGCTGTTAAAGGAAACTTTAACGTTTATCTAGTTTTGGAGAAAAAACTACATCAACTTAAAGAAATTGTGAATAAATTAGTTCCATGTCCAGATTACAACTCGTCAACGAATTGTACAAACCCGCAAGAAAAAATTTTAAACGAAGGCGCACAATAATTAAGGGATATGATGACCTTTGGTAAGCAGATTTGGCAGAATTTAATACATATGCCAAACAAAATAAGGGCTATAGGTATATATTAGTGGTTATTGACTGTTCTTTGAAATACTTGTGGATCAAAGAATTAAAAACGAAAACTGGCATGGAAGTTGCCAAGGCCATGCAAACAATCTTCAAAACGGGTCGAAAACCTTCCGATTTACAGACGGATAAAGGAAAAGAATTCTACAATCACCATTTCACTAAACTAATGCAGCGTTATGCAGTCAACCATTACTATACCTATAGCACAAAGAAGGCAGCAATTGTGGAACGTGTTATCAGGACCATTTAGTCTGCTCTATATAAGTCCTTCAGCCTACATGGTAAATATAAATGAATTGATACAATTGACACCGTTACGATGGATTATAACAATCTTAAGCATAGAACTACAGGAATGACTCTCAAAGACATCGGTAATCATACAAAACTAGAGGCTTACAGTCACATAAAAACAGTTGATAGAATCGCTATTGAGTGGGTGACAGTACGAATCAGTAAATTTAAAAGTATTTTCGCCAAAGAGTACACCCCCAATTGGTCAACTATTTAAGATTGTGAAAGTTCCCATTACTAACCCAACCACCTACATGTTGGAAGACATGAAATGATCACCTGTACTGGGAGGCTTTTATGAACACAAATTACAGAGAATAAAGTATCCCGATGTGTACTTGGTGGAAAAAGTGCTTTGCTCCAAGAATAATAAGTTATTCGTAAAGTGGTGGGGATTGGATGAAAGACCATGGATCAATAAAGATGATTTAGTTTTATAACATTTAACTTATATAGCTATAGGAATAGTTTGTAACTTTTAGATGAAATTAAAACACATAAAAGAAGATAATTGTATTTTATTTTTAAATATTACATTATCTTATATATTAAACCTAAAGTATTGCTATAGGCAGTTAAATTACCGGATGGCCATATTTCCGAATCTGGTCCACATGTCCGTCCCAAGCATGAATTTGTTTCACCTTTATGAATGTTTTCTAATATCCAGGGGTGCTCCTTATTTTCCCAAGGCAACTGCGATCGTTGCAAACAGCAGTCAGCTACGATGAATGAGTCATTTGACTTGTTTTCGGTGGGGAAACGAATACCTGTTTTGGGAAACCTCAAGAATAAATACGATTCATAAAAAATATTGGAAATTGCATTTTGTTTTTTTTTTCTCCGAAGCTATTGGTTCTTAAGATTAATAAATGTTTTTAAATAAACAAATATATATATATATATATATATATATATATATATATATATATAGGATTTCTATTCAAAAAATTCTGAATTTTCGTAAATCATAAAGTCATTAACTGTCTGCATTAATTAATTACTAAAGCTTTAGCTTCATCTACTTATCAGAAATTACATTATATTTGCTAATTTTATTCTTAACTGATTTTAGTAAGCAATTGTAAGATTTGTTGTAAGGTTTGGTCTTTACCAATTTCGAATTTGGCACAACTATTAGGATCATTTCTAAGGTGCGTAGTGCATTCTGCTGCTAAAATCTCTTTGTTAGTCAATGTAGGAAATGGGCAATACTTAAAACCTTGGTTAAGGGATTCTAATTTTTATTATTAAATTGAACATAGACAACTTTTACAATTTTATTTTTTTGTGTGATGTATTTTTTGTTTGAGGTAACTCGCAGTTTCTCTAACGTTATTGTTAAACATATCATGTTCAATAACACGTTTTTTGTACAAAATTTCAAAATAAAGTACCTTTGGGTGAACGCGTTAAGAAATTAATATTTTTATGAAACACTGTGGAATTATATTTGAGACATTGCTCTTAAATATGGAATTCCACGAAGTAACGTTAAAGAATATAAATTTAATTGAAACTATTTCTTTATGCTCAAGAGACTACGTCAGAAGTTAAAGATGAGTCATTCATAAGCCTAATAGCTCTTCTTTGAATACAGTACTCTGTATAGAAAGCGTATTGGGGATCACTAACCAAGAGGAAGGAAGGACAGAAAACAACGTGTATTATTCCCCCCCATCGTTGGAAACGGTGACGTGGAGGAGATGAATGTATCTCAAATCCAAGATAATGGTGATGATTCACAGAAGAGGAAGAAGAGCAATGAGATAGGGAAGAAGGACGAGTCTCAAAACCATGATGGTGATAGCGACGAATCACGGTTGAAGAAGAAGACCGATAAAAATGTGATTAAATAAATGTTGTATTGTTTTTTATAATATAATTTCAAACTCTAAGCTCTCCTTCAATTTTTGTTAATAAACTTGTTTTCCTAACATGCATTTAATGCGAAAGGGCGGTTAGATGGATATTTACAATAAGTGTGAGACTGGTTTTATTTTGCACGCTGTAAGTTAAACCATACTGCTATTTTTTGAATTGAGAACTGATTTTGTATAATTATGTTAAATCAATTTGGTATT
Organism: Vesta saturnalis; assembly: GCA_036346205.1. NCBI lineage: Eukaryota > Metazoa > Arthropoda > Insecta > Coleoptera > Lampyridae > Vesta > Vesta saturnalis. The sequence goes on from JARFJB010000827.1 coordinate 4,518,760, forward strand.
TTTGAATTGTGGTTGGTTGGTTTTAGCAAAGTGAAAGTTAGTCCAATCAGTATTTTTTTACTGTAAGCTGAGTTTCGCAAGCTGTAAGTTATGGTTTGATTGATTGAGATTAATTTGGTTGATTTATTGGTTGAGATTGATCTGATTGTTTGATTTGATCGAACGTGATTTGTTTGAGATTGATCTGCTTAATTGATTTGATTAATTTTATTTGATTAATTGATTTGTTTGTTTGAGTTGTTTGAGACGAGGGAGAGACAAACACGATCAACCTCTATTACAGAAAACATTCATTACTCTTTACACCACTAGATGGTGTCACAAACAACCCTAATTAGTCCTGAAAAATATACCGCTAGGCGGTGCCGCTCCTATTACAGAAAACATTCGCTACTTTAAAATTATACCACTAGATGGTGCCACAAACAAAACCCTAGTTAGTCCTAGACATATTACGCTAGATGATGCCATCTTTACAACAGAAAATATTCATTAGGTCATACACAACTAGATGCCGGCACAAATTCAAATTTCGCAACAAGGAGGGCACGACAGGAGCGCGCAGATTCTAACACAAGTTCCTATACTTGTCTTATAAGTTAGCATTAGGGCTGCTTATTAGAATATTATTTATCGTTAAGGAGGCCCAGAAAAGGGTCGCAGACCCTAACATAAGTTCCTATATTTGCCTTATGGGATAGAATTATGGTCGCTTATTAGAATAGTATTTCCAACCAGACATGGGGGCCACGGCAAATAGAAAACGTACTGCTACCTAAAAATCAGGTGAAGGTAAATTCAAGAAGATACGGTACAGCTTCTGAGAACGAGGAAAAAGGTTTGAAAGCGTGGGTAGTATTTCCAGGGTCAGGCAGCTAATTTAAGAATAATCTCATATGTGTTATAATAATAGTAGCAAATGAAGATTGAAATTTACATGTATTTAAAAGTGAATGAGCATTATTATTATGAAACAGCATCAGGAGCATTAGATGTTTTGCGGGTTGTTAATAAACCATTACAATATAATCGTTCAACATGAAAAAACGATGAGGTGAATGAGGTAAAATGTATCTTAAATTTTGATAATAGCGATGCTCTCTATGAAAGTTCAAATAAGTTAAATTACGTAACTCGTAGCATGGCTATTAAATCCCTGCTGGTAAAACCCAGTATAACGTGAAGTGCATGTATGTGTAATTGAACATGCAAATAAATCAGGCATAATTTTTTCGAATGTGTAGATATAAAAAGCGTCATTGCATCAGGGTAGAAATTATTATTATTATTTTACCTAATGTTTAATTTAGACCTTAACGTATTTTGTAGCAGCAAAACTTAAAAATATTTGCAAACATTAATTAACACGATGTCGACGGCTGATTGCTACTTTCCATTGATAATGAAATTGTATAACAATAATAATAACTGCATTCCATAAAAACATTTTTATCATATAGGTGAAATGATTTTAAATGTATGTTGTAAATAACAAACAATAACGACAAGAGGGCGCATACCGCAACACAAGTTCTTATAGCTGTCTTACAAGTTTGCATTAGGATCCTTTATTAGAAAATTTCAAATTTCCCGCCGTACCCAATGCACAGCCTTAAACCTCCAATCAGAGCTCAAAGGCTGTGTGGGCACTAAGAACCAATCAGAAACCAGAGGGGCGGACGACTAATCAGGTAAAAGGGGCTGTCCTTAGGACCACCAATCAGAACACTGTATGCGCACGCATTTGCCTGCCTTCTAGGGGCTTACTTGTTCGTGGCACCTTAAGTGTTCACTTAAATGATGCCATTAACCCCATTGTCGTTACTTAATTTTATAGTTTTCGCAGAATTTGCAACATTAAATATTTTACAATAAAAACAATATAGAGAATTCTTGTTTTTTAGAATATAACAGCCATTCTCGTTTAACTTTTTCATTATTATGTAAAATTGTAGAAAAATACGTCCTGATTTGTCTTTAGTGTAAATCTGATTTTTAATCTGATAATGAAGTGGCCCATTATCTACTAATAATTGAACATGATGGGGAAATAAAAAACTTTTGGCCATAACCTCCTCAGAAAGTGAAAAATTTCTCTTCACCGTCACCAAATTTATAATCTTTGCTACAAGTTGATTGTAGGATATTGATACTGACTTCAAACTCCTCCAGCAGTTCTTCATCAGTAGTTGAGCATACTGTAGGAATCAAGATACCGGAGACCACTAGGCTGCTACCTGGTTCAGTTTCTAATTCCACCATTGATGTAGATAGAAGGTCTTTGTTTTCTTGAGAAATGGTTGGTTGTTGAAAGAACGTTGTTATTTTTGCATTAGTTTTTTCTAAGTGTTCTTCTCGTTTTCGTTTTTTTTTCTTTTTCCCTCTTTAGACGTATATATATACATATATATATATATATATATATATATATATATATATATATATATATATATATATATATAAATCCAAATTAATTTGCTTCATATTTTATTAATTGCACAAATAATTCAATCCTGAAAATTAATAAAAAAGAAAACGGTTTAAATTTTTAAATATTCCTGAGGTTGCGGCAAAACTTTAAAGTAGTTTCTTTAAAACATGATGGGTAACAATTAAAAATATTTAGTGATTAAACTTGAAAAAAAATTAATTATAAACAGTTTTCCACCAAATTGATTTCAAAACTTATTTAACTTACCTTAGATAGTAGCTTTTAAGTAATCAATTCGAACAAATAACTAAGTAGTAAACGATTAAACGAACACAAAATTTACCAGGTAAATAAATATCACTATTAAAATTATTTCTTATTGACTATTTATCAAATGGTATGATAATAAATAAATATAAAACAAATCTATCAAGGCAACACAAGTTGAAAAGTAACACGACAAATGATTAAACCTTTATTATGAATAAGGAATGATTTATCTGTGTTATTTTTTTTTAACAAAATAAAACGCATTGAAATTGTACGCAGAAAACTGTAATTATTGTAAAATAATAAATAATTACTACTATTTTCGTCTTCAAATGACGGGAACACAATTTTATTTTTTTGTATTGTTGAAAATTTATAAATCGGGAGGCATCGACAGGCGCATTTGCATCCACGGCGCCCTCGTGCAACGCACGAGTTAACCATATGGACGGCGCGGGCCTGCTGACTTCCTACGATCACAGAGTTCTAAAGTTAAATTTTGCTACTAATTCTGCATATGAGATGAATTTAGGATATTGTTTCTCTTCCATACAAAATAGCAATTCAAGAACTGAATCTGCTCAATAGCCAATTGGTATTTTGTGCAATAAGGAGACCAAATAAAAGAACAATCTTCCAATTTACTAAGAACGGATGATTTATAAACGGTTTGAAATGGAGTAGATGTTTTAAAACCTTTACAATTGCGGTAAATGAATCTTGCATTGTTTCCTTGCAAATGTTGTTAATATGATAGGCATAAGTTAATTTTGAATCAAATGTAATACCCAAGTCTTAATTACAGGCACTCTTTGTAATACGCTTGTATTCAGTATATAGTTAAATGTAACCGGATTGGTTTTCCTAGTAAAAGATACCTAGTACCTTACATTTATTAGCATTAAAATACAATTTATTCACTTCAGACTAGTTCACAAGCTCGTCAATGCCATATTGTAACTTGATACAATCATTGCTATTTTGTATAACAGAAGAAATTTTTAAATCGTCCGCATGAAGTAAAAACTTGCTGGTTAGTACGCAATCAGTGATATCATTTATAAATAACAAAAAAAGAAGGGGTCCTGAATTGCTGCCCTGGGGCATCCCCAACGTAGCAACAACCGAGTAGAACTGGTAATTATTACAGTAAATAACATACATCTATCCCTTAGATAATCCTTCAATAAGTTTAACAGGGATTCATGAAAACCAAAACTCTTTAATTTAGATTTCATGATTTATCTTATCAAAAGCTTTGAAGAAATCTATATATATAACATCAACCTGAGATTTATGTTCCAAAGCATTTGTTACGTAATTACTTATATTGAACAAATTAGTACATGTAGATCGTTTTGGCATGAATCCATGTTGAAATGCAGAAAGTTTGTACTGAACATTCGCAAAAGAATTTCATACTAAATAGATTTAATGGGCCTGTAATTTGGGATCGAATCTCTAAGGGCGCTTTTATGTGCACTACTCGGGAAGTTTTCCATTTTGTAGGAAATTTAGATTCAGAACTACATAAATGATACATATCTGACAGAGGTTTGGCAAATATGTACATGCAGTCTTTAAAATGTAACCTGGAATTCCATCTACACCAGTCGAAAACCTTTTTAATTTGTTCAAGTTGCTTATATTATCAGATGAAATTTGTACTGTTATAAACTATGACGAGGTGCAGATATCCGTATAGTTTGAAGACGTCATATTCGGTGAAGGATCAAAAACAGCTTTAAATGATTGACCTGGCCGGATGTAAGTAAAGTGTCAACTAGTTTCATATAAGCTGGTATGGATGAGCTTACAAATTTGAAAAAATGCATGGAATCTTTTTAATACTATTTTCACATCTACTTAAGTATAGAGTGTAAGCTGTTGAGATTTATATTTTTACAGAAGTCTTAATAAAGTGGTATATTTCTCGTATCGAAAGATTTTTTGTTCTTAAATATTTACGTCTGTGTTTTTCTTTGATTTTAAGATTTTTTATGTTAGACTTATTGTACCATACGCGAGATGGGTTCCGGAAAATTCACCACCAACAATTCACCGACAGCAATTCACCGACAACAAATCACCGAAAGTAAATTCACCGCCACAACAATTCACCGAAACAACAATTCACCGAAATCAACATTCACCGAAACAAAAATTCATCGCTCATAATAAGAATAATTATTAGATATTTTAATTATCTTCAATAGAATCTTAACAAAAATATATTACAGTAACACACTAATTTTGTTTTCTAATTAGTTAAAAATAACTTACCTCCTGTTATTCGATTTTGATTTACCTTTAATTAATTCCTATGAAAAGTACATTATCATAACTCATTTAGTTTTGTTCACTAATTAGTCAAATAATTACCTTTAATAGATCCCTATTAAAAGAACATTACAATAATGGCCGTTTGCACCGTAATTCTTAAGCCATACTTAAAGTTAAATAAAGCTTTATTACTATAGAAAATAGCAAACCACAGTAAGTCATTAATTTTGTTTAATATTAGTGAAAAATAATATAAATAGGGGGTAAGCATATTTACCCAAGTACTATCTGGTGGTTACAGATAAGTTACTTTTTACTAATTAGTTAAATAATAATTTTTTTTCCGGTGAATGTTGGTTTCGGTGAATTGTTGTTTCGGTAAATTGTTGTGGCGGTGAATTTACTTTCGGTGAATTGTTGTCGGTGAATTGTTGGCGGTGAATTTTCCTAGATCCACTGTGTCAAATCAATTTTATAAAAAGCTTAATAACAATTAAAATATATGTGCCTAAAAACATTACAAGTTGTAAGCATCTCGCGTGGACGTAGTACATAAGGTAGAATAATCTTAAAGTAGAATGTTAAATAAGTTAGATTTGAGATTAAAGTTGCTGGAATATACTGAACTTTCTTTTTTAGCCGGTTCTCGTATGTGAAATCCGTGTCCAGTAAATTAAAATTTTATAATAAATGAAAAAGTTAATACAAAAAACACGTTAAACCGCTCTGTGAGCTTAGTTATCAACACTAATTTCTGAAATTTCCAAGCCTTCTAGAGCATTTGTTACAACTTCTAATGTTAAAAATGGTTTAAGCGGGAGTATTGTAAATGGAGGGTACTTGCTCGTTAATCCGAGAGTAGTAGGAGAAGAGGAAGAAACAGGGCAGCCGATCTGGCCCAGAAAAAACAAAGCGAGACGGTTCAAATGAGCCTGTACGAAAAAAAGTTTATATATCTCGGGTTCTAATCGACAATAAATGTTCTTTTTTTAAACTGGAGTAAACAAAAAAAACAACAAAAATTTAACATACTTACACTGGATAAAGAAATAAATAAAAGAACCGTGTCGAACGACTATGGTCAGTGTAAGTGTTTTTGAATTTACACTATAATAACTATTTCCCCTTTATTTATGTTTATCTATTGTAGTGTAAAATGTCAATTTTCAGCTATCGTTACCTTAATACAAGTTTTGAATTTTGTGTTATTATTTGTAAATATATTTACGTTACTTCGGTATATTTAGGCATTTTTTTACCTTCCAACCTACATATGCACATGTAGGTTTAGAAGGTTATGCAAGCGACTTTTTTGTCACTATCCCCAAAGCGACCTAGCTTATTTTACAACTTTTGGCCACGTTTCGCCAAGATCGGCCATTATGTCTGGATGTGTGTCTGTGTGTGAGGATGTATGTTAGTTTCCACGATAACTCCAGAACGAAAACACATATGTACTTAAAATTTTGCATTTAAGCTTATTTTCATTTCGCTTGGAGCTGACTAGATTTTGGGATATTGATTGGCGGGGAGGGGGGTTTATTAACGGCAGTTTTTGGTTTTTATCAAATATGTCTAAAGCAGCTGCATATTTCAAAGATATAAAAATACCTAGATATAGACCTTAAACATTCCGATTTATTATCTTATATGCAATTTTTTGAGACGACGGGTAATTTAGCGGCAAAAAAGGTGGAATTAATGTGTTAGTTCAAATTTTTTCAATATCTGAATAACGATTAAATTTATAATTTTTTTAAAAAATTTAATTTTACATGACTTTTCTTTATAAAGCTTCTTAATATAAAACAAGGTAAGTCTAAAAATTAATTAAATATAAATGAAAATAGTTAAACTGTATTACTGATATTTTGCAGAAGCGGGCGGCTTTGGAATTTTTTTTAAGTTAGTGAAAAATATTATACCAACTTTGTAAAAATAACTCCGAAATCTAGGGGGCAAAAAAAATAGATTATACATAACTTTTCTTTATAAAGTTTCTTAATATAACGCAAGGTGAAACTAATTAAACATGAATGAAAATTGTTAAACTGCATTACTGATATCTCATAAAATCAGGCGACTATGGAATTTTTTTTTTAAGTTAACACAATTATGTTTATTAAACTCTATCTGACATGAAGTTTTATACGTCATTCTGACATATATTATTATTGTTTTTGTTTTTACAATGTTGCCCGTTTTCGTTATGAACGTATCAAAAAGAGGTTGGATATTTAGCGTAAAAACATTGCAATTAAAATTATTTCGTTTCTTTTAATTTAAGTTAGTTAAGATGTCCATTAACCTCTGTATGATATGAAGTTTTAAACGTCTGTTTGATATAAATTATTGTTTTTGCTTTTAAAATGTTGCTTATTTTCGTAATGAACTTATTATAAAAGAGGTTGCACAATTATCCTAAAAAAATGTTATTAAAATTATTTCATTTTTTTTAATTCCCATTTTGTAGGTTGGAATGTCGCGTGGTGTTCCACACCAAACATTTTTCTTTCCATACTTAAGTTTTAGTGGATATGTCGATATTTTCGCCTTAGTGCATATAATTACGAGTACCCGTGAATATATTTTTATTGTCTATAATGGGTATTTAGCCACATCAATTTTGTTTTCTGCGCAAGGCGAACCTGAGTTCATTTCCGTTCCGTCTATTTTGCAACGTACATGTACCGGGTTGGCATATAATCGAGCTGTATCTCAGGATCTGTCAATCTTACATCAATTTTTATTATGAATGTGGCCATGAGAAAATGCTGGAAATTATTTTTAAGTTCCCTATTTCACTGCAATTGAAAATTAAATAATAAAATTTTTAATTTCTCCCAAAACTCCTGTATAAAGATATACATTTGCTTACATTGTTAGAAAGTGTAAACAATTCTACATAATTTTGGTTGAAGGTTCGTTGGCGTACTGACCATAGTGAGGGTGGTGGAATCTATTGAAAGTGTAATCATCAAAATTGCTTTAAATTCTAAACCACTGATTCAATTCAATTCAAGTACTGTCTTATTTGTTATTTTATTACCTTGCTGAGCAAGACCGTGGTGAAACTGACCTTTTTATACAAGTGAAAATTTCTCATTGTTCAAGTTTTCTTCCGCGAGAAAGTATTCATTTTTTTTTTATTGGTTATACTAGCAACATTATGGCAGTAAATAAAAACTGTTTTTGCATTACTTAACTGTTGTATACTCTTCCATATTTATTTTCAAAGCTTTATTTTAGGGAGTGAGTCTAGTAATCAATGTTTGCTTTCTGTTATAGATTTCAACAGAGTATATTAATTAATTTAATGTATTTATCAATAAGAGATCAGACTAAAAGTATACTTATTTAGTCTTAATTAAATTAATATGTTAAAACTGAAATTCCTCACGATAAAAAATGAAGAATAATTGTTTTAGTTCTTTTTGCAGCAGTGTGTTAATACGTAAATTATAAACGCAATTTATAAAACAAAATTAAATTATTAAACAAAATGTGATCATGTGATGGCCAATACCCTTGAACTAGAAAATTTATTTTCCCCAGCAAGACGGCACGTTTTGGATTATTGTAGGTCTATAAATAAAGATTTTTGGCATCGTTGACTGTAAAAAATGGCCAACAACCTCACACCATAACAAACCGGAACAAAAACATTTCCTCCAGTGTGATGTGTCTGAAATGCACTCCGACAAGATGTAACTCGTAAATTCAGCTTTTGTACATTAAAACGACCTAATTTGTATTTTATTAAAATTTGAATGTGGTAAAGCTTAATCATGAAGATTTTTTGGACTAGACTAGTACATAACCATAATATTATGAACAGTAGTTTATTAAGAAATCATACTTTACTAAAGCGTAAAGTTTGCCGTATAACTTCTGAATGGGAAACCGGTTTGGAGTTGTATCCAATAGGAATCAACTAAAACGTATAAAGTATAAAGATTGAAAACATTAGTAAATTTAGAAAAAAATGTTTACGTTTTCAATTTTCGCCAGATACGTTCAAGGTATATCAAAAATGAAAGGGAATGAACTGTAACAAATAATTAATAAAATAGCTAAACTCAATCGCATCTGGGTAACGTTAAGCTGATCCCAAACAATATCAACATAGTAAACAATATAATCATTTAACAATATCACCTTAAATGTAATATAGACATAAAAACAAAAAAAACTGAAACACATAAATTAAGTAATATTAAAAGAAATAAACATTTGCGCTATAATAGCAAAACATCTATTTTCAATGCATAGTCGTTAGCTGAGTTTCGACTCATAAAATTAAAGCCGTTAAAAATATAACAAAATTTATACCAAATTCTAATTACACATTAATAAGAAAATGTAAACAAAAGCAGTTAATCATTACTTACCGTAAATACTAGAAATTCATATAAAATTCTTCATTGAACTATAATGATATTGTAAGTACTTCAACAGTGATCAAAACAACAAACAAATCCTAAATCGCTAATCTATGTATAGTAAACAAGATATAATAATTGTAGCTAATTGCAAAGCCATTTAATCAACTTCTAGTAGGTACACGATAAAGGTATTTAAATGTTTAACATAAAATTTTACAAGGAGCATTAGTTAATCACTATTTCAAAAAGGCAACAAAACAATAACTAACATTAAGTTAAGTGAAATGAAAGATAAGCAACAGAGGCGTTTCAGAATCAATAATTTTGATTCTATGCGACTGAATGATAATTAAAATACATTTGTTTAGTCACACTGGAGAGATGCCTACTTTTTAATTTTATTACAATGCAAGGCAGCTGATCGTAATGTACACGCAGTTAATATTTGTTACTCATGACCTCCAATTTAATATTTTCAATTCATGCCATACGAAACAACTATCATTGAACTGTCAATTTATAGTCCATTTCGTAACGTGTAATACATATTCGTTAAATTCAGTTTATAATTATTATCCCAGAAAATATCTTGCCAGAAAATAGTACAATTTGATTTAATCCAATACGTATGCATTATAAGGTAACCTAGAGATTACACAAATTTTATACGATGTCACCCTAAATTGTGTGGGAGCCTAGAAACTTAAATAAGCACTAAATATATATTTTTAAATAACAATTATCACGTACAATAGTAAAAGTTTTTGTGTGCTAAGGTGATTAACAGATACACTTTAAATGATGTGTCTAGGATATTAGTCATCTATTCTAAACACAATATAAGCCTTTCACATCACAAACTACATACATAGTTAGGGCAAATGTTTACAGAAATTTGAAAAACGATGTTTCCTTAATACGTTCAGAACACCTTTTCGGTTTAATCTTTCGGCATGCGTATCTTACATATGTTAATTAAAAAAATTGTATCTCTTCGAAAAAGAAGTACGCGTTACCTACCAATGTGTTACTGAAATCGTGGAGTTGTCCATTATACAAGCTACAGAAGCAAAAGCAAATGACAAATTGTTATGTGAACTAAAAGACGTAGATTTCATAGCTCGTGAGATGCACTATCATAATCGCTGTCGTAAGGAATGTACAAGAAATCCTGACAGGCGACCTCATGCCGCTCCAGAAAATGAATCACTTGCACGGCAAAAGGTTCATGAAGAAGCATTTGAATATTTAAAAAAATATGTTCAAGAGAGTATAATTGTTGGTGGTAATGTTGAACGCATGTCAATGCTGCATGAGTGGTATTTGTTATTTATGACAGAATATTCATCACAATTTTATAATGCAAACTATAAAACTAATAAGTTAAAAGAAAAATTAATAAACCATTTGGCAATCATATATCATTTTGGCATCCAAACTACAGGAGTGAAATTGTGTACTCCTTATAGATACAACACGGACTAGCCGTAGAAGCTGAATTTGAGGCAGCTTCATCCGAGATGCAAAGAATACAAGCAGCTGCAATGATTCAAAGACGGCATATTAAGAAAACATATGAAAATTCACCTGCAACACCATGGCCTCCTTTAATCTAATTCCTGGCATCAGATAAAACGAAAGCTCCTAACTTACTGTGTGAATTTCTTTCGTATGCAATAAGTGGAGAATGACTGCAAGTTGCGAATGACAAAGTTAAACGCATAGTGAATTCCTATGCGCAGGATCTATGCTATAGCATTACTAATAGTAAATGTTAAATGACAAAGCATTTGCGCTTAGGATTGACTATAAGGCACCTTACAGGAAGTGCAGAACTGGTAACTTTGATAAATAGATATGGCCATTGTGTGTCTTACTGATACTTGCTTGAGTTATAGACTGCTGTGGTCAACTTCTCCCTTCAAATATATCTACAACAGGTAACATTGTGTCAAACTTGTGTTGGGATAACTTTAATTTAAATGAAGAAACTCCATCAGGCAGTGGAACAACTCATTCAACACATGGAACTATGATTCAAGAGAGAACCGCTGATCTGCAGACATTAATTACTGGCACTGATGTATCAAGAACTAAACAACGTTGTGTCACATTCTTTAAGAGAGATCTTCAACATTGCTTCATTTAAAAGTACCCTGAGCCCAATATTGATGTAACAATAACATCTTGTGTAAATAGAGGTATTGTTAGCAATGCTACAAAATGTGATTTCTGGTGGTCATGATGCACAGCAACATTCTACAAAACAAGTCAAGTACCCGGATTGTCAGGGTGGGTTTCAAAACATGAAATTGGGAAGGTGAACATACATACATACTTCAACGGTAGGCTACATGACACCGATAACTTCGCCAATTACAGAATATTCCACTATTCAAGAAATATTGGCGCAGTTGCAGAAGGCCACAGAAAAAAACTTGACAGGTACATACATTTATTACACTAGATTTGGCGGCTGCCATTAAAGCATATGCTGTCCAATGGCATAGCAACAAATATCAAGATATCGTCATTAACATCGATGTTTTTCATACCATCTGCTCTTATATTGGATGCTTAGGTAAATTGATTGCTGGCTCTGGCTTTGAAGATGTTTTAGTTGAATCAGGAATATGTGCAAGTGGTTCGATTGCGAAAGTTATGTTAAGTAAACATTACAACAGAGCTATGGGAGTTCACAAAATAATGATGGAGGCACTACAGAGACTACTGCTTAAGGTATTCATGAAAATTAACCCTGAAAAATGTCCTGATGCTGAAGGGATAAAAGGAATTAAAATCCTGGTAGAAAACCCATCGTATTCAATTTAATGTCTGTGAATGATAACAATCTTGTCAAGCTTTCTACAGTCAATGCCAAACTTTCTTGATTGAAGTTAGAGAAGGGAAATTAGGTACAATAGCACAATTTTTGATTGGTTACATGGACAAAGTGTCACTGCTTCACCTATGACTTACACTTGGCATCTTTCGAAGATATGATTCCCCTTATCTTTGCATGTGGCCATCACAATTATGCCAGGTACCTCGTATTCCATGTACTCACCCTTTTTAACCTGCAAAGTACACACCCTGGAGGTGCAGAATTACTTCGCAATAACGGTTTCAGTATCTGTAGATCACAGGTTCCAAGTTCTGGAAATACTGTAGACATTACAATAGAACAGACAATCAATCGATATGCCAAAAGTTCTGGCGGAATAGTGGGTTACAGCAGAAACGTCTGGGCACATGCTCGATGGGGTATTATAAGACATGAATGTACTAAATATGTGGAGTTGGCATTTGAAAAGGCAGGTACGTTACATGGATCAGATTCCTCTTACCGTGATATGCAACTAGGAGAAATGAAACGAAGTGAGCAAAGTATCTTGGAAGTAATTGATGATATTGAGCAATAGATTAATTAATTTGAAGTTGACGACCAGAATACACTGTTTTGTTTATCATCTGGTAGGCCTGTGCCTGAATCAGTAGAAGAACATTTATTTAATATAGATTGTTTGGGGAAAGCTGTCTACAATACTTTCATAGAAGAGAGATTTATTGCCAAAAATTCAAAATTTTATGAACCACTAAAGCGACAAAGGCTTGAAACTATTAAGAGTATTCAAGAGAAGATAATTGTTACGTCCTCACAAAACAAATTAATTGATATAAAATCAGAAAGAAATATTTTTGGTCGAGTTTTGCCAGAAACATGAAATTAGTCTAGAGATGCTTTTGTCCTACCCATTAGGTTCAGTACCATGGGCATTAGCGACTGCCGATGGGCGTCCCACAAAAACGGATAAGACCAAATTTTTCCATGCGCTGAAAATCAAGGGTACGGTAGTCGACCCTCCTAAGGTTGAAGAATGCATTTATATGATTGATGGCATGGCTTACTTTCAGACTCTCGCTAGGACCTAAAACCAAGATCTCTCGGGATTGGAAAAAATTCCTTAGTAATGGCAACAATAAGGAACAACTTGTCAACCTTCCACGTAATGAATGGGACCAAGACAGGTATGCCCACTACTTTGTTGGTACAAACTTTTATTTATCACATAATGATCACTGCACATTGTTTACTAGCGAAGATCGTTTAACTGTGAAGTGTACTTTACAAGAAGAACTATGCTCCTCGCAAGAAGAAGCAGATACAAAAATTATATTACATTGCTTCGATGGTTCTCAATCCTGTCAAGACAATTTTCCTATCAGAATTAGGTCGCCAGACTCAGACGTTTTTATGTTATTATTAAGGTACGCCAACGAAATTAAAACTGTTTGATACAGGAACTGGAAACAAACGAGGGGCCATTAATGTCACCCTCATTTCTCGGGATTTAGGTATAGCAATGAGCCATGCTATGTTGAATACGCATATCTGGGCGTGACACTACTAGTTCTTTTGTTCGTCGCGGAAAGTTGTCAGTGAAATCCAAATTGGAGAAGTATCCAAAATGTGTGCCTATTCTTAGATCATTAGGATCATCACTTACAATTGTAGACACATTACTAACAGGCCTAGAGCAATTTCTCTGTTGCTGGTACAGTTACAAGGAATATATAGATATAAATAAGCTACGGTACGATTTGTTCACACAAAAATGCTCGCCCACAATGACATGTACGAGGACAAATACACAAGGTGTCGATTTAGGTCTACTTCCTTCTTGCAAAGCTTCACATCAGACATGTCAAGTACCAGTGCTATATATGGAACAATACACACGTCGCTAAACCCATAACACCAACTCCAGAGGGACATGGATGGAAGTTGGAGAATGGACAACTTAAATTTGATTGGATTAATGCGGATCCGTTTCCACACGAACGACGTCATAGAAAGCTTTGATACAGATCACTTTGAAGATGAAGATGAGCCAGTACTAGTTAACTTAACCGATGTCATAAACGAGGATGAAGAAGAAGAATGAGGATTACAAACTTTTAAAACCAAACGTTATTTGATTTTGAGATTAAAAGTTTGATTTTTATTATTATAACTTTGATATTTTCATTTATACTTATATGGTAAGTATCTTGTATTAAAGTTCATATTTACAATTTAAATAATGGAAGATAATTTGATTTTTCAGCTATTTTGGTTATAAATGTACCTTCTTTAATTAAAATTTAAATTAAATTCGAATAAATTGAAAGAAGTCATTTTCCCCCACCTATGTGGTTTCCGGGTTTTTCCAAACTATGCTGAAGAAATTTATATGGTATCATAGATTTTAGTCCAAATCTGATTCATATGAGGATGAATCATTATCGACGTTAATTATTAGCGACTCTACTGTAATCTCCATTGCAATATCAACCTGCCACATTCTTTTGTCTTCATCTTGAGCATGGCGAATGGCATTTTTCCAATTTTCAACAGAAACATTACCGACGGCTTGGTAATTGGTGAAGATCTTTCATTTTAAATTTAGTATTCTTCCTTGCTACTTCTCCTTTTATTAGAGCCCATATTAATTCAATGGGATTTAACTCATAATGATATGGAGGTAATCGCAAAACCGTACGATTCTGTTTTTTTGCCATTTCGTCTACTACATATTTCGGCATAATGAAAGCCTATCTGACTAGATCCAGAAGTTCAGCTTTGACCATGTCAGGTTGGTAAATAATGTACCAATTTTCCAACCAGAGTTGTATGTATGCCTTTTTTGTGGCAGAATTCGGAATTTTCTCCATTTTTCTGCAGTGGTAGGAAGCATTATCCATCACAATTACAGAATTTTCGGCCAGGCATCCCAGAATGTGTGAAAACCAGGTTTCAAAAACGTCACCAATCATTTCTTAATGGTAGTCTCCAGTTTTCTTTGATTCAAAAGATAGCAAACCATTCTCAACTATAAGGCAACTTCCCTTGCATGATGGACCTTTTAACTTCGTCGTTAATCCCTCTATAAAAGATTACCTTAGGCTGAGGATTGTTGTGTCCTTCCATACTTCAATAACAGTATGACCGGCGTTTACCCAAGTCTTATCTGAGAAGTAGAATTGCTTGCCCTCTTCCCGGTACTTTCGGGACTCTCGCAGGAAACGTCGCCTCCAGGCGATGATCTCGTTCTTTTCTTTAAGGACACTATTACGTGATCTTTTTGAGAATCCATAATGCCAAACACAATGACATTAGGACATCTAGAAATAAAAAAGTGACTTACTCACCGAAAGCCTATTTCTTTGATCAGTGTGCTCAGAGGAGTCCGTTTATATTGAGGTAGATGATCCATTTCATGTAATGCCGCTAACATTTTATCCAAGGTTGATGCTTCATTTTTTGAAAAAAATAATGAATCAAACGTCGAAGAGCAGTTTTAGTTTCATCATCGATGTTACCCAAAAATCTGTTTTGGAGAACATAGGGATTTAACATGTAAAAACGAAGATCAGCAAATATTGGCTCTCCTGTTTAAATTTGATAAAATTGTTAAATAAATAATTGTTTAAGAAAAAAATCTTGAATTTAATGCAATTATGACTTTTACAAAAAATTAAAAATATATCAAAATTTCTCGAAAACGTTTAAAGTTATTGTAAAGATAATCACTGCATTAAATGCATTATTTTTTTCTGAACATCTTATTTATTTTACATTTTTGTCGAAACTAAATAGGGGAGCCAATATTTGATGATTTTAATTGCATGCATGTTAAATCCCTATGTCTTCAAAGCAGATTTTCACGGTACATAAGTAATGTAGATGATAATTATAATAAACTAATACATTAACAGTTAAACCAAAAATACCTCAACAGAGAAGTACTTTGACGTACTATGAGCATGTCCGTATAATACAAAAATAAAAATTACCTGCTGCCTTTGCAGTATAGTCGACAACTTGTGTTTTACCGTTAGTAGAGTTTTCTTCCGCAGAAACCTTAAAGATGTTCAAAATACGTTCCTTGCCCTCGGCCGAAAAATGCCGGGCGGTTCGTTTTCACGGTGGCGAAAGGGCCGCAGCTTGGTCCAGAATGATGATAATAATAGTTATTATGAATCCAATGAATTTCTAACCTGAAAAGTAGTTTTGACATTTCATCAATAATTTAATCAGTAATTAATCGTTTTAATTACGTACCTAAATATACAAAAATGTACACCAAAATATTTAAAAATACTGTTTTTTAGCTGAATAGGAATAACGGTGAATTATGAGAACAAATAACCCAAACAACTTCACTGAAATCTTCGCAAAACCAAAACGTAATGGCCGGTAATGCGGAGATTAAATCGGTCTCGCTTCGTGCTTGCTTGTATTGTGGGTTTTAAAATTTAAGCCAATAGAAAAAATTCTATTTAAATTTAGCGCACATTTGTGGTAGTGGCTTAACTATTTCTGTTAGGTGGATAGAGTATAGTAGGGTCCCCTAATGCAAGTAATCATAAAATCAATTAAATTTGGCTCTTCATTGAATTAATATAATTTAAATACAAACGAAAACACTTCTGTTATATTTTTTAAATATTTCTTTTTACTGCTTGACACTTTTTGAAAGATGTAATAAATTTTCATAATTCCATAATTTTCTAATGTAGAAAATGATCAAAAACTAAATATTCTTTTGTTAGTAATGAGAAATTCTGCAGATTTCTGAATGTCCTTAAGTATATTGTTTAACATCATCCACTAAAAAACTGAAAAATTGTAGGGAAGTTGTAAGATTTTCAGTTATACAAACCTAAATTGTAATTCTTTGCCCCTTTTTAGACTGTCAGGGGAGTTCGCAACCTGCACTACTTTGGTTTATGATGTAACCTGGCTTACTAATTGAAATTATATTAATTTGTAGCAATTTATTTATGTTAATAATATTATAAAAATAAAAAGACAATACTGGAGAAAAAATTAATACTGTTCAACTTAACAAACGAATTATTGTGGTGGTGGAGAAGTTCACTTAATTTAGTGACGTCACTGCCTAGTGTCAAATTAAAAAAAATCATATGGGTATTGACCGTGATTATTACTTTCGTAAATAAAGGTTTTAACTATGGTGAAAATAATAACAAGGGGGGTAGTGAGCTCTGTGCAATATGATTACAGGATTTCTACGAGGTTGTTAAAGATGAGTATCCCTTTGTTTTCAATGAAATTTTGAATTAGATTACAACGTGTTAGTGATGTTAGAAGTAGGTTAAGGTCATGTATCAGCTGATGAAAATTTATGATTGCTACTTAAATTAAGGGTTTCATGCGGTTGGTTAAATTATACAAAGGAGGTTCTTAATACAGTGATATTCACAAATTGAATTCTTTTGCAGGAAATTCTGATGATGATTGGTATTTGTCCTTATGGTTTTGTTTACACTTAGATAAATACAAATCTGGTTGTTATAGAGTAAATTTGCATTAATTGAAGTTGTATTTGAATGGAATGTACTTATAGGGTGCTTGAAATAATTCTGTCAACTGAATGATCAATTCGGTAATTAACGACAGTTAGTGCGAAATGCGCCAGGTTTGTTTTAATGAGTACCTACTCGGTTCAGGTGAGATTGATGTTTAACGGTGGTGATGTATAAATAAATACCAGGGAATTCAAATGGTGGTGTGGATGATGGATTGTGGTATATTGGCCTGTTAGTGCAATTATTGGAATAAGAGGTATAGGGATGAAACCAGGGGAGAGATATGTGGTGTGGACGTGAGTATTAAGTGAACTGGGTGGTGGTTGAGGATATATTTTTAAGTCAATCTAGTACCATTTTCGGGGCCTTGGCCCCGGTAATGGTATTGGTATTTGGGATATCTAAGGGATGATGGTTGGTACAAGATGTAATTATTTATCCGAGGCTTGCACCACCGTCAGTAATAATGTCGTCTCTCGGCAATCTATATGTACCCTCCTCCGGGGTTAAGCACCAAGAAGGCAGTACAAAAGATTACATCTGATTATTGTTCGATAGATGGGATTTATGGTTGGATCCAGAAGGAATTATTTATCCGGAGCGTAACGACCGTCAGTAATAATGACGTCTCTCGCAATCTTTATGTACTCTCCTCGCGAGTAATCACCAAGAAAGCCGTACCAAAGATTGCTTCGGATCACAATGGGTGGTGGGACTAATATTTAGGATATCAGGAATCGTTGGATTTAATTTAACAGATAGGTTATGATAATTGGTACGATTGAGATACCTCAAGGTAATAACAAGAATGGCATCCGGAATAAAGGACATGGTAATGCTGGTTAAGGTTCATACAGATCAGGATAATCTAACAGGAATATCAATACAAGTGTTGTTAGGGTGCGTGCGGTCAGGTATCTATAGGGGAATTTGAACAGAGTGTACAACTGATAATATTTATTGACAATGATATTACAGTTGCGGAAGAAAATAGGAAATAAGTTTTGATAGGAATTATTTACTAGGATAGGGAAATTTATTGGAAAGGTTTTCAGGATCATTACAAAGTTGCGCAAGTAATTTGCAGACATCTGATGAAACTCAAAAATTTTATTTTCAAATTTCTGTTTGTCATGTTCTGGAATATCAGCTAATTTTAATATATGTTTCACATTCCATAGGATGAACCTAGCGTTTATTTTCTCGTCCACAAGTTTGACGGTCTCATCCAGAATATGTGATCGTGTACTAAAAAATGATAAGCTACAGATAAAGGTAATTTAGCGGGAATGTAAGAACATTTTCTTCTAAAAAATCACAATTTTAGTGCTTGAAAACGTTTCAAAATTCTCAACTGGATGTATTGTTAACCATCTAGTATATAGTAGTAAACACTGATGGTCTTTTTTTGTACAAAATTACAAAATTCTTAGAGGACCTTTGTCTTAATTTTGTGAATTGAGATGTAATTAAATATTTTTAGTACAATTTCCACGTCACAACTTACAACATCAGCGGAGGTGTGCATAGCGCTTTGTCGGAATTTCTTTTTTTTAATTTAAGGAATACATTTATCGTACCGCAACGTAACAGTCCTCCAAGTTTGTGTTATCACCGCAATAGTCGACACAACAGTTTTTTTTAACTCGTAGTAGTCAAGCGCAATAAGCACCAATACTCTCTGCTTTTTGGTTTAGTAAATTTCCAACTTCAATAGGTCCTGGTACGCGCCGACGACAATTTATATGTGACTGCGAAATCGGCAAACATTAATCTATATTATTTGTTCGTACCGTCGTTTGAATTGAAATGGTAGTTGAACCGTATTTCTTACTATGATTTCTTCAATTTTCCACTATGACCACTATTAACGAAGTTTTTCCGGACCCTACACAATATTTTGGTATGTCTAGGTTTTTTGCTGTGTTTTTCCTAGACCTTGAAGCAAATGCTTTACCAATTATTTGTTAAATTACCACAGCACTATAATTTAACATAAGTAGTTGAAATTAAATTAAAATTAAAAATTACAAAGAACGTTCTGCATTGTGCTTTTCATTGTTAATAACACTTCCTATTATTGATAAAGATATCTCTTTGTTAGATTTAACTGGGTGATTTTATTTGATGTAATGTTTGGATTTGTGAATGCTTCTATTATTTTCAAATTGAAGTTTTTCACAATTTTACACTTACATCATAACTCGACTAAATTTTGTTAAATGTGTTTTTTGGCTGATAAATTTCTTTGTTAGCTTTCGCCGTAGAGAGTGTTCTGGTTTGTCATCTTTAAGGCAGTTTAACAATATTTAATTTTTAATGACCTAGTTATTCTTTACTAAAATTTAATTTTATAGTTGGCTTTATACGTTTCTCAACTGTTATATTAATAGCAGGCTCATGTTTATGTTTTAATTTTTCAAGTTTGACAAAATTGTTTACAACATCTTTTAACAATTTTTAAGAAATATTACTACTGACAAAAATAACTGTAAATGTTATCGAAACGGTTAGATTGTATAATTTAAAATACACCATTAAAAAACCCGAAAAAAGATAAGTATTTTACTACACAATATTTAATCCTCGTATATTCTTTCTCCTTCATAAATTGTGATTTTTTTGGTGTACCCTACGGAAAAGCTGCACATTTGTGTCAGTTTTCCTTGAAAAAATAAATCAGAATACATTTAAGCAATTGGGATACGGCTGCGGCAGTGCGGTGGCTGAGTAACATTTTAATGAACTAGTAATGCTCAACTGCTACGCTGCAGTTCTGGACAGTCGAGGAGCATCATTTAAAACTCCAATTAATTAAAATTTGTTTTTCAAACGGTAATTATGGTTTAAAAATTATTCCCACTACGTTACTGACATTACACCGTAGACAATAGCGGAAGTCAAATGCTTGTGCGACGTTCCGTTCCGGAGAAACTCTTTTACTGAATTTATAGACATAAAATTTCGAATATAAAATGTTAAATACATCTTAAAAATGTTCAATTTCCAACACTACAATTTCATGCGATTTGATTAAGTGGCTTTGCTTTTATATGGCTCTAAATTTTGATGTAGAGCACCAAAACTCAAATTATTTTTCTTAGAAGTTGGATAATATCGTTTTTATCGTCACTGCCCTTAATTTACGTAAACCAGGCCCACACAGCCTACGGACTATTTCGGTTTTTATACGTGCTGATTTTTTTATTGCTGAGGTGTGTAATGTCGCAATTTAAAGGAAACAAATCAGCATGTTTGGAAAAGTTGAAACCTAAATTGTTATCGGATGTACCGAATTATAAATGCGCGCGCAGCATACTTTGTCGTTCAGTTGAACTTAGGGTTACATTGCGAGAAGTAGTCGCACAAATGTATACTAAATGACATAGAAAGAAGAACACCCAGTAATAATGAATATTTTCTAGCGGTTTTTGTGTTAACCTCTTTCAAAAACATTTACGATCACGTAGCCTTAAAATCATTTTCAACTACAGTTGTCATTTAAGACGTGTAAAACACATTACAAAAAGCTTCTTTAATTGAATCACGATGCCTCGAGTGCGAAAACGCCAAAATTTTCGGCAGTTAAGCGAGTTCGATAGGGGCCGAATTGTGGGCTTACGAGAGGCTGGTTTGTCTATAAGAGATATAGCCCATAGAACGCAATGGAGTTTAAACACTGTGGTAGTATGTGTTTGGGCATGGAACCAAGAGGGCGGTACATGAAGAGCGAGAGGTATAGGAGGTCCGAACCATAGAAGCCTAATATCGCCGTCTTAGGGTACGAGACCGCGTCCCGTTTACACGGTTTGCAGAACATGGAAGGCCGATTGGGATGCAAACTGTTTATCGCCGGATAAGAACCTTTGGACTCTTTTCATACCGTCCCCATTTTGTACTACCACTACTCCTTGGCACCGACGTGATCGTCTAGCGTAGTGTAGAGAACGGGCAAATTGGGACCAAGGATGGAATTCAATTATCTTCAGTAATGAGTCCAAATTTTGTTGGGCATACATGACGGTCGTGCAAAGGTGAAAGGCCGGCGTGGTGAAAGATAAGATCCCAATTTTCTGTGTAAAGGCATGTGCACCTCACAGTTGGGGTTACGGTATGGGGGGCTACTGCTATTGGAAGTAGGTCACCTATGGTCTTCATTAGAGGTAATACCACCGGTGCGCGCTACATCCAGGAGATCGTAGAACCCCATAATGTACCTTATGTTCAGACCATCCCCAACAGCACATTCCAACAAGACAACGCACGACCTCATGTTTGGCCAATTTTAAAGCCAACAAAGTTGCTTTGTTGCCTTGGCTACCGAGATGTCCCGATCTTTCACTCATCGAGCATGGCTTAGATATTATGGGACATCGTGGTGGCGCAACACATTAAGTTCTTTTGAAAAAGTTAACAGTTTAATTTTTATCAAATTTTGATCGTTTACTAGTCTGCACTTGTATACCAAAAATTGTTCAAATAAATTGATTATTACTGGGTGTTCTTCGTTCTATGTCACTTAGTATAATAATGGCACAAAAAAAGTACGTAGAACGTGTGAGGTTAGGTGATACGGGGTTCATAATGGGTAATGATGTTGAAACATACTGTGATCAGTTCTGTGGACCGAATAGCGATGACGATGTTGGTGTAGACAAAGCAGATAATAGAAGTGATAGTGATAATTCAAACTATATTATTTGAGGAAGTTTTTATATTTCCGCAAGCAACCTAAAATTGAGTATATAACAACCAGCTAAAAATAAAGTTGAACCACTTAATATTATTCGGCGTGCACCCAGTTTGGCAAAAGAACATATGGCTACTACGTCAAAGGAAGAATTTCAGTTAATTACGACTGGACTCATTATGCAGGAAATTGTGCAACGTGGACCGTTGATGAACTTTATGTATTTTGTGGATTACTTATTTATGCTGGAGTGGATAGAAGCTGGGATGTTCCCGAAAGAAAACTTTTTTCTGGTGAATTTGAAAATTCTATATATCTCACCACGACATCCATATTTCGATCTAAAGAAATACGAATATTTATTAGATTTGATGATAAAAGAACTCGAAAAACCCGTCTACAAACCGATAAATTAGCACTGGTATGTTACATCTGGGATATATTTATTGAACAGTCCAGAACGTGCATCATACCAGATACCAATGTAACAATTGATCAACAGCTGGTGGGTTACGGAGGCAGATACCGTATCATTCAATATATGCCAAGTAAGCCGACAAAATATGGATTCAAACTTTTGGATGTGCGAATCTAAATCTGGCTTTGCTTTGCTGATAATCTAGGGAACCTACACATGAGAATCTAGAATTTGAAATAGCGCAAACTGTAGTACGTAGCATTCATAATTCTGGCCTAAGTCTGACAATGACAATTTTTTTATGAGTGTTCCATTGTCAGAATTCCTCTTAAGGAAAAATATTACTCTTGTGATAGTCTAAAGATGAAACCATCGAAAACTGGTTTAGTTTTATATGGCAAGTTACACACCTAAAAAGAACAGATCTGTAATATTGCTCAGCAGTATGCATCATGATACAGTTGTCAATGACGACACTAAAAAAAGTCAGAAATTATCTCTTATTACAATAAAACAAAAGGTGATGTCGATGTTATGGATCAAACGGTGTCTACCTATACACGTAAAAGACAAAGTAAGCGATGGGCTATGGCATTTTTCTTTAATATGCTTGGTGTCGCAGCTCTAAATGCGTTTGTCGTTTCTGCCAAGGAACATCAACATTATAACGCTGATGTTATCCACAAACGAAGAATCTTTTTAAAAGGTTTATCAAAGGAACTAGTGATTCCCCATATGCTAAGAAGGTCGACTAACCCTAACACACAACGTGGAATTGTGGAGTGTATGAAAAAGTTTATTGATATTCCTGATCCACCTGCAGCTCAAAGAAATGAATTGGTCAAGAGATTTTCAGCGTGTCCTTCAAATTTGGATCGTAAAAGCAAAATGGTATGTGCTAATTGCAAAAATAAATTTGTTATGAACACAGTATAAGAAAATCAGCTGCTTGTCACACTAATATATAAAAAATGCTTGTTATTCAATAACTATTTTCGATGTTTGTATAACGTTTCTTTCAAAAATAACTACTTAGCTCACATGCTTTCACGAATATAGTTTTACTTTCATAAATTGTTTTCCCACATTTGCTAATGATTTTTTATGAACATGCCTATAAGACCCGGTTTACGTAAATGTAAATATTTTACGAGATAGGGTTAACAATACATAACTCGCAAGAAAATATCAATTAGGCTTTCAGTGTTTTTATTACATTACAGTTACAATTTTAGCAGCAACATTAAAATTGCCACGATATTCCCATAGAATCAAATACATGTCTGCATACTCTGCAAAACTGTAGTCTATAACGCTAATTTGGAGAATCTAACAGAAAGATTAATATCGAAACTCAAGAATAGTAAAAAATAATAACGAAATTACAGAAAAACACGAATAAACACAGATAAACTAAAATTAAAACAAGCTGAAGATAAAGAAGACTAAGATAATTCAACACGAGACTTTGATTAGAGTAGTAAAGAGGCACCTCACCTTTCACTTTTTGACGTCATTTGACCTTGAGAATTTCCCAGGGGTTGCTACGTGGGGGACCGCATTTTCCACCCTTATTTTTACTCGCTTACGTGTAGGACGTATTTTTTCACCCCTATTTTTACACATCCACGTGTGAGACCGTATTTTCAACCCTTTCTTTTCGAAGACCCTTTTCAACCCTAATTATTTTTACTCGCTTACGTATAGGATGTGTATTTTCACCCCTATTTTATGATAGCTCACGTGTACGACGTGTTTTTCACCCTATTTTATGACAGCTCACGTATAGGACGCGTATTTTCAACCCTTACGGTTTCTTTTCGAGGTCAACCCTAATTAGAGCCTTTTTGCACATGCTCAGGTGAGGGTCTGGGGCTATTCTTGGTGCTGGGGGCTGGACCTGGACCTAGGTCTTAGACTTGGAGTTGGTCTTAGGGTTATTTTTGATTGTCATCTAATTAAGGTCCTTCTGACTATATTAATAGCTGTGCCCCTGGAGGTTAGGCAAATGCACACGCATACAATGTTGCAAATGGCATAATTAATAAGATAATTATCGATCCTATTGCTTCAAAATGGTCAAATGCTATTGGATGGTATTTTACCTATACGAGAAAATGTATTTCTAACAAGGAGGTTATTGTAAGACACGTGTAGGGCTTCGAAACTTGTTCTCAGGCCTTCGCGCCCTGGCCGGAGATGGTGTGGGAACCTAACCTTATAAGACAAGTGTAGAGCTTAGCCCCTATCGTGGCCCCCTCGATGCAATTGTAGGCCTTCGCCCCATCATACAAAATTGTATTCTAATAAGGAGGTTCTTGTAAGACAAGACTTGTATCAGGGTCTCCGCCCTGGCCCCTTTGAGTAAAAATTGATTTTAGCGCCATCTAGTGGCGTATAGACTAATGAACATTTTCTATAATAGAAGCTGATAATGCACACCTCTCTCTTGCTCTATCTTGTTTCTTCATCCCCCTCTCTCTCTTTCTCTCTCACACACACACACACACACACACACACACAAACACACACACACACACACACACACACAAATCAATTAATTAATCAATCTCAAACAAATCACGCTCGATCACCAGATCAATCACAATCACTCAACTGAAATTATGTGTTACAGTTTGCGGAAACCAGATTACAGTTCAAACTGTATACATTAAAGTCTAATTAACTATGACGTGAAATAATAAATAATTTCTACCCTAATGCAATGATGCTTTATGTTTAGGCAGATCCTCTAAACAGTCACCACCTATACATTCGGAACATCGTATTTGATTTATTTGCATGTTCAATTACATACACACACAAAAATGTTTCATTGTAATGTGTTCATTAACGGTTGTAAACACCCATTTAAAAAAAGACTGGAAAGTAATAATTACTTATATAACATAGAGTTAAATTAAAATAACATGTTTTTAAGAATATCAAACTGATATAACGGAAATAAAAGGTAAAAGGTTTTAATGGTTTATTATTATACGTGAATTAACAATAACTACAAGTTTAAAATCCGTGCGTACCTACTATTTTTGTAGAGTGTCTCCACTAAAATACGATTTGTGAATGGCTGGATATAAACAGCCGATTACATACCGAACATTAAACTAGTTTAGAAAGTAATACACAAAAACCTGAATTCGTATTTAACAATCATGTTGTACTTACAAAAAAATTTACATTCAAAACACTTCCAAATATTTTAAAAATTTTGCTAACGCGGAAATTACTTTTAAATAATTGAATCTTCAGGTTACGTAAAACTATTGTATACTCAATTACGTTCACACACACACACACACACACACACACACACACACACACACACACACACACACACACACACACACACACACACACACACACACACAGTGTGATTCACGTTATATGGATTTTTATCAGTTAGGATTAATAGCAATGTCAACTAAACGTTTTAAAAAATTTCTAATCTGAAATAAGAGTGACGTAATCTAATTTTATTTGAAATTTCATGGAGAGTATCATTATCATCGAGATTTTGAGATACAATCACCTCATCGTCTTCACCTTGAACGATTATATTGTAACAACCTATAAAAGTAGCTAATAACCCCTGACAGCTTTTATCAGACACTATTATTACATGGACATGAGGTTAGCCCTAAATTAACTGGTTTCAACACGGCTCTGGAAATGCTGCACACGCTTCAAATCTTTCAGCTCGTTCGCAGAAGTTGTACCGTATTCATTTCCTTCAATTTTTATCTGCATTCTGTTTCGAGACTGTAGTACGTTTTCTAATAAATAAACAGAATCTTCAATACTGTGATACGTGTAGCAGCAAAACACATTAGCTAGTCAGTTTCACCTCTATATTATTTTAGATGCAAGCCTGACCTTATCATAAATAAGTACATCTGTCAAAAAGCTAATTAAACATAACTCCACGGACTGGGCATAGCAAGCAGCGTTTCCAATTATAGCTTGTAGTTAACACAATAGTGCCTACAATTACATACAATCGACAAGCACGGCTTTAGCACGAGGATCAAACGAAAACACACACGCACACACGCACGTACGCACGCACGCTTGCACACATGCACACACGCACGTACGTACGCACGCCCGTACGCACGCACGCTCGCACGCACGCTCGCACATATGCACGCTCGCACGTACGCTCGCACGTACGCACGCCCGTACGCACGCACGCTCGCACGCACGCACGTACGCACGCAAGCTCGCACGCACGTACGCACGCAAGCTTGTACGCTCGCACGCACGCACGTACACACACACGCACGCACGCACACACACACACACGTACGTACACACACACGCACACCGCCACACACACACACACACACACACACACACACGAGGGTGCGAAAACACGCAAGCGCAAAACACAAAAAACACGCAAACACGAAAACATGCTAAAGCGAAAACACGCTAACACAAAAACACACAATCGAAAAAAGGCAATCACGAAAATACGCAAACGCGAAGACATACAAATGCGAAAACGCGTAAAACGAAAACACGCAAACACGAAAACACACACAGAAACGAAAACACGCCAACACAAGAAAAACACGCAAACGAAAACACGCTAAAGCGAAAACTCGTAAAACTTCAAACATGAATCAAGACGGTGGAGCACCGTTAGGAGAAAAACAAGTTTATTAACAAAATTGAAGGAAAGCTTAACGTTTGAAAATATATTATTATTATTATTATAAACAACAATACATCATTATTATTTAATAACATGCTTTATCGGTTTTCTTCTTCTTCTTGAACCGTGATTCGTCGTCATCATCATCGTGATTTTGAGATTCGCCGTTCTCCCCTACCTCATCGCTCTTCTTTCTCTCCTGTGAACCATCACCATCACCTTGGATGTGAGATACATTCAGCTCAACCACGTCATCGCTTTCATCTTTATCTTGGACGGCTATGTTGTAATAGTTTATTAACAAGTCAGTAAAATCTCTAATGTCCGCTGATGTTGGCTCATAAACAGGAGAATACATTATAATAATACTCACTCGATGACAGTTACACTTTAAAGAGCGAAACACACGTGAAACAAGTACGCAGCTAGCCTAGGGTCTTGTGCGCAAGAGCGTTCGTCAAATGTTCGGGTACAATCGGTTATCTTCGGGGAATATCTGAAGTATTGACCTAACCACGCTCTAACATCGCCCCTAGGGACATGTTCATAAATCTAAACGCCTCTTTTATGGTCGAGGTATTTTCTCCTAAGACGGCCGTCTTAGATAGAGCAACAGAGAGGTGTGCATTATCAGCTCCTATTATAGAAAATGTTCATTAGTCTATACGCCACTAGATGGCGCCAAAATCAATCTTTACTCAAAGAGGCCAGGGCGGAGATCCTGATACAAGTCTTGTCTTACAAGAACCTACTTATTAGAATACAATTTTGTATGATGGGGCGAAGGCCTACAGCTGTAAGATTAAGTTAGAACCCTCATACAATTGCATGGAGGGGGCTACGATAGGGACTAAGCTCTACACTTGTCTTATAAGGTTAGGTTCCCTCACCATCTCCGGTCAGGGAGCGAAGGCTTGAGAACAAGTTGCGAAGCCCTACACGTGTCTTACTCCTTATTAGAAATACAACGTTTTCTCGTACAGGTAAAAGATCATCCAATAGCATTTGACCATTTTAAAGCAATAGGATCGATAATTTTAATAATAATATCTTATTAATTATGCAATTTTCAACATTGTATGCGTGTGCATTTGCCTAACCTCCAGGGGCACTGCTATTAATATAGTCAGAAGGACCTTAATTAGATGACAATCAAAAATAACCCTAAGACCAACTCCAAGTCCAAAACCTAGGTCCAGGTCCAGCC
Source organism: Vesta saturnalis (assembly GCA_036346205.1). Lineage (NCBI taxonomy): Eukaryota > Metazoa > Arthropoda > Insecta > Coleoptera > Lampyridae > Vesta > Vesta saturnalis. The sequence goes on from JARFJB010000827.1 coordinate 4,547,498, forward strand.
CCCAGCACCAAGACTAGCCCCAGCCCCTCGCGTGAGCATGTGCAAAAAAGGCTCTAATTAGGGTTAACCTCGAAAAGAAACCGTAAGGGTTGAAAATACGCGTCCTATACGTGAGCTGTCATAAAATAGGGTGAAAAAACACGTCCTACACGTGAGCTACCACAAAATAGGGGTGAAAATACACATCCTATACGTAAGCGAGTAAAAATAATTAGGGTTGAAAAGGGCCTTCGAAAAGAAAGGGTTGAAAATACGGTCTCAAACGTGGGTGTATGTAAAAAATAATTTGGGATGAAAGGGTTGAAAATACGGTCTCACACGTGGATGTGTAAAAATAGGGGTGAAAAAATACGTCCTACACGTAAGCGAGTAAAAATAAGGGTGGAAAATGCGGTCCCCCACGTAGCAACCCCTGGGAAATTCACAAGGTCAAATGACGTCAAAAAGTGAAAGGGCTCTTTACTACTTATTAGCAAACTGTGACAGAAATGTCAGTAAAAGCCAAATTACTGGAGAACAGTAATTAAAAGCCTACGATGCTTTTAAAATGTGTAAATTGTATTACACACTGTTGCATATTTTTGAAAAAGTTACGCTTCTGAGGGAAATTGTAGGTAAACCAAGGGTATGATGATGATTACAATTATGGATTGGTGAACAAAAACTATTATTTCATAAAAATATCGCACAATAAGTAAATTAATACTGTCAATAACTTCTTATCTATGAGGTTAACAGAAAATTGGTATAAGACTTTATTGCTTCATTTTCTATGAAGAATCAGCTGGTATGTCTATTATCCGTCATTTAGAATTAACCCGGTATATTAAGCTTATCAAGTTAGATCTGTCATTGAATAGCTACAAAGAAGGAAGTGCAAAATGGGCGAAAATCGGGCACATTGTACAAACAAAACAATAATTTATGTCAGACGTTTAAAACTTCATGTCAGACAGAGATTAATAAACATCTAGATGCAATAACCTAAAAACTTAAAAGTCAAATAATTTTAATTACAATTTTTTTAGGATAACTAACCAACCTCTTTTTTATACGTTCATAACGAAAACAGGGAACATTGTAGAACATGTTATATTAAGAAACTTTATAAAGAGAAGTTATGTAAAATTAAATATTCTTTACAAAATACGTCTACACTTTTTCTTATAAAATTAATCGTTATTCAGATACTGAAAAAATTTGAACTAACACTTAAATTCTACCTTAGGAATTTATTTGCCGCTAAATTACGTGTTGTATCAAAAAATAGCATAGAACATAATTAATCGATATGTTCAAGCTCTATATCTAGATGTTTTTATATCTTTGAAGTATGCACCTGTTTTAGAAATATTTGATAAGAACCAAAAACTGCCCCTAATAAACACCTCTTCTCCGCCACTGGATTTCTTCCAAAATGTAAACAGCTCGAAGTGAAATACAAAACAACCCATAATAAAAAAAGTACGGAGGTATTTTTGTTATGGAGTTATCGTGGGTACTAACATACTTCCACATACATACATACATCCAGACAGCATGGTCGTTCTTGGCGAAACTTAGGCAAAAGTTGTAAAATGAGATAATAAGCCGATTTAGCGATACTGAAAAAATAGTCGATGCATATCCTGCTGCACCTACATATGTATGTGTATGTTGGAAGGTAAACGAATAATTATCTATTGTGAATTGCGATGAAACTACCGATGAGAGTTTTTGTCAACTTTTAAGGAATATTTTGACATTAAATAACTTAGATATATCTAGTGTATAGAAAACTCCACCGACGGTGCTTGTAATAAGAGCGACGAGTACAACGGTTTAGTGCTTGGTTAAATGTTATGTGTTAAGCCAAATACGGCAGCTGCATTTTTTAGTTCTTATTAATACATTTGTTTTTTTCAGTCGTATATATGGATAAGAAAATAATTCACATGTCGCATGGTACATTTTTGATTACTTTCATTGGTTAAAATACAAAAACTAAATCGCAGAATAGGCTATCAAATCGGTGATAATTTTATCACCGCATGTTGACTAGTTTACTGTCAAAGTAACATCGTTTAAAATTGTAGACTTTAAAAAAATGTATTTTCTATTAACGTTCATTATATTCTCTTACCAAATATAATAATCGATGATACCACTCGTTAAAACCTGTAGAAAATTGAACTCATGTTTCGCACTCGTTCAATTTTCATCGGTTTTAACTCGAGCTATCACCGATCATAATCATAACACAAGTTATATTATCCCCGAAAATTTGGACGAATTTAAAAAAAAAAAGAAGAGTACAGTGAATTCTGACAAAAGCGAGAAACATTAATGAATATCTATTCAAATACGAAAACGTTCTCTTGAGACGTATTTATTTGAGAATTTTTAACCTAACAACGCGGCTGTTTAACTCTCTACAAACATTCGGGTTAGATTTGCTAGTAAACAGGAAGAGTTGTTAAAAGTTCAAAGAGATGCAGAATCAACAGAAAATGCAACATATAATTTTGTAATCATTATCCACCATCAACAAAAAATAAGTAACTCCGAACACAGCTTGGCCATCGAAGAAGACTTCCCTTCAAAACGAATTAGAAGGAATATAACTTTATCATAGAAAGTTTAAAAACCAGATTTGAAAGTCATGGATACCATTACAGGGATTTTAGTTTTTTATCACCATCAAATTTCAGTGAAAGACAAAAAGACGACCCTTGAGAGTGTATGTGCTAAACTTACTACATTTGACCCACGACAAACATAGGTTTATAAACGAATTAAGTAGTTTTGCTATAGTGAATTTGGCCTCATATAATTTTCTCTTTAAGTAAATACAATTTTGTGCACAATTAACAAAATACATGCAAATGTTTTTGTATCGTATAAACAATGGGTGTGAAGTGTCTCTAGACTGATAAGTCCAATCAAAGGACAGGTGTATATAAACTGTACGTACAAATATTTAATACAAAATATTTTATATTGTATGAAAATTGGACCTAATCAATGTATCCAACAGGGTTCGGGTACTGATCCACCAACTGGTAACGGGCCCGGGTCAAGCAGCAATGTTATTAATCAACATGCAAGTGCCACGCAACAATTGAATACAATTCAAAACCCTCAAATTAACCAGAATCAAACAATGTACACACCACATAATAGGTATACCAATACCTCAAACTTATGAAGTACAAACACCTGCTGAACAAACTGCAACGTTTAACGGCGATTATCAACAATCGAATTATTATCATTCCTCATTTAAATTTCACACATCCGAACACCACAAAAATTAATTTTGTTAATAATCGAGATACTAAAAATGCAGAAATAACAGATTAAGCAACAGCCAGCAGTGATGAATCAATGAGCAATGAAACAAGCAAAACGGAAAATAAACTTGAATGTGAAACCGTGACAAAAAGGAAACGATTAACACGCGTGTAAATAAATGAAAAGAATTCACAAATTTAAATAAGTAAAGCCGGACGCACATTGAGACGCAGGTGACGCAGCGCAGCGTAGGGCAGCGCAGCGCAAGAAAAACTGTGGGACTTATGTGAGCGCAGTTCCGTGTCACCATTCACCCAGTCATGAGTGAAATGAAAATGAAAATTTTATAAATTTAAGTTCTGAATCAGATTCTGATGATGAATTTGATGAACTTCTTTTATTATATTTGTTAAGTACACGTAAAAAATTGTGGAAAAGTAATTTTATAAAAAAACGAAAAAGTCATGGAGAATTCAATTTGCCGTCGGAATTTTCTGACAAACAATTTTCCAATTACTTCCGCTTAAACCGAAATCAATTCAGTGAAGTTCTTAATTTAATACGAGGTACTATTTATTCATTTAGGTTTAATGCTCAAAAACCTGAAGAAAACCTGAAGAAAAACTCGCAGTCTTCTCAAGTGAAGTTTTTTAAAATTGTAATAATGAACAGGATGTATATTTAGAATGAAAGCTATAATGAAGAACAAAAAATAAACACGTTATATTCATTATACCATTTATATTAACACTTTTATTATAATCGATCTAACATATACAACTAACGAATGGAGAAAAAATGAAAAAAATTTTGTGAGTTCCTATATAGGTACTATTTTAACAAGATTGTGTAAAATATTAGTAATAGGAAAAAATGTAATTAAATGACTTAAAAACCTTATTCAGTATAAGTATTGATATAATGTGCAATACTATCTTGGTTTTCACCAGTTTCGGACATTGAACTTCCGCAAGATGTAGACGAATTTTCTCCAATTGATCACGTAGTAAAAGGTTGAGGTTGACTGTAGATATTACGTTGTGTTTGTTGAGGTTCTTGATATGCATTTTGTTGAAAATTCAAAAGATCAGACTCTACTTGCGAAAGAACGTGAAATATTTTATTTTTTATAGTAAGTTGAGATGCCGGTGGCCATTCATGAGTCGTTTGGACATAGAAAAATGGTAAAGTGGATCATTTGGAGGTTTGAAGTCTACCAACTTTTGGCTATAGACTGTTGAATTAAGCTGCCTATATCATTCTTTTTCATTTGTTTCCATGGTTCTTTGAAAGTAATTTTCTTTCCAGTTGATGAAGGACTATCTTTTAAATTTACAACAGAATCTTCTCGTTCTTTGTCGTTGTTGTCCAATTCATTATCTTCATCTGGCATGTAATCATTCTCCAAAATTGGTGTCTGAGTCGCCAAATCATTTGCCTCAAAAATTTCGTTAACTTCAGTGTCTGCATTATCAGTTCCTCATCATCGCTGTCAATCACATTGGCAATTCGCTTCCTGTTTTCCATGTATGGTAACAAAAACTCCATTTGTTTCTGGAATTTCCATTGTCTTATAACCTCAGCTGCAGCTCCACTTTAAAAATTTTTTTTTGCCTTCGTAGAGCATCTCTATGACAATTTCTGAGTTTAGTCCACATGGCTTTCCCTGTATCACCTGTTATAACAATAGATTACAATGAAGTTTTTTTTAAAATTAATTTTTATATTAATAATAAATAACAATAATATTATTATACTATAGAATTATTATGAATTAAATAATATTAATTATTAATTTGTTTACAGGTATTTAGCTTCAGGAGATAGCTACAAAAGTATCGCATATAGTTATAGAATGGGAGGTCGAACTGTTTCAAAAATTATAAATGAAGTATCCACTGCTATATGGAATAACATGCAATCATTATATTTACCACAACCCACAACGGAAATATGGAAATCGATCGCGAATGATTTTGAACAGATATGGCAGTTTCCACACTGCATTGGCGCCCTAGATGGCAAACACATTGTAATTAAAAAACCACCTAGAAGTGGTACTTCGTTTTATAATTATAAACAAGCATTTTCTGTGGTTCTAATGGCATTAGTACACTCACAAAGTTATAAGTATAGATATGGGATCTATGGGAAGATTAAGTGACGCGAATACATTTTCGAGCAGTACATTAGCAAAAAAGCTCAATAAACAAACTTTAAGACTCCCATCACCAGCAGCGTTAACCAATTATGATCAAATATTACCATATACTTTTGTAGCAGATGAATCGTTTCCACTATGTGAAAATATCATGCGACCTTATCCAAAGAGAAGTGTTACGGACAATTTTCAAAATAAAGTTTTTAATTATAGACTTTCAAGAGCACGGCAAACTGTCGACTCCACTTTTGGCATATTAGCATCAAGATTCCGAGTGTTTAGAAGACCATTTGAAAGTAAAATTGAAAGTGTCGATAATGTTGTAGAAGCAGCATGTGTATTACACAATTATTTAAGAAATGAAATAATAACTTTGCAGGGCAATAATGATGAAAATGAAATACCTAAAAATCAATTACTGCCATTAGTTAATAGCAACAGTATAAGTAGATCAAATGATTTTTGGGTAATACAAAAGTTCACGGACTATTTTAACACAGTAGGAAGCGTACCATGGCAAACTGATAGGGTTTCTAGGGGTAAATACTAAATAATTTGATATGTAGACAAATTATATTATAATATATACAACTTTATGAAAATTATTGTATTTATTTGCTATTGTAATTATAAATATTCTAGGTACGTAATCTAAATTAATTTTGAATATAATACTAGGTAGGTACTTACCATTTTTTAATTTAATTTCACTTGCTATCTTTTCCCATATCTCATTTTTTAATTTTGTCTTCATATAGTCGACATGACTAGTATCATATAAGACACTGTAATGTCGGACGGCTTCAATTATAGACTCTTTCATCGCAAAAATAAAATACTGAATTAAAATTAAAATGGAGGAAATTATGTTAGGCTGGCGTAATTTAAATGGAAAATATTCCAAACGCGTGTGGCATGTGTGCAGTAAACTGTGTCGCGGACACTGCGTGACGCAGGTCAACACAGGCAAAGTTCTGGTCTACCCTGCCCTGCCTACCAATATGCGCTAGTACAATTCCAACTAATAGATTACAGAAAACTATGCTGCGCTACCCTACGCTGCGCTGCCTCAGATGCGTCACAATGTGCGCCCGGCTATAGATACTACCGGACATCGACTCCATTCAAAATTACAACGAACAAAATAATGCAAATAATGTACTTAAATCTCAGCCAAAAGGTCCCTACCCACCTCCAATTTATATTTACGGGGTGACCAACTTTAAAGCAATGGCAGATAATTTGGCTTTTATCGTTAATGATGAAACGTATTATAGCAAAGCTGTATCTAACAATATAGTTAACATAAATGCTTTCAGTGCCGAAATCTATAGGAAATTAGTTACTCACCTACGTGATGAAAACATAGTGCATTACACGTACCAGTTAAAGCAAGAGGAGACATACGTCATTCCATCATTCTGCATCATCACAGGAAATATCCAATCAATTAGCAAAATTCGGGCATAAAGTAAGAAACATCCTAAACGTACGGCCCAGAGTAAGCAAAGAACCACTACCACTCTTCTTTGTGGATCTCGAACTGAAAGACAATAACAAAGAAATCTACAAAAATTAAAATAGAACCACCCCGGCCAAAAAGAACTATAATTCAGTGTACAAGATGCCAAGATCATGGACATTCTAAAACAAGCTGCAAGAAACCATTCATCTGCGTAAGATGCAGGAAATCTCATGATACAAAAACAATAAAAGCAAAGACATCCGACTAACGTATGCCTTGTGTAATGGAAATTATCCTGTGAACTAGAAGGGATGTACCGCTTATCAAGACATAATAAAAATAAGAAATAAAGACAATTCAAACAAACCAAGTAGATTCATCTCTGAAGTGCATAACATAACCACGCAAACAGTATTCAGAACCAACCATTAACACTCAAAATCGTCAGTCAATCATTTTCCGCAGCTATGTAGAAGCAGCACCAGCCAATAATGAAAACTATCACAATCGCAACGGTGATGACATAACAGAAAAATTCTCAAACTTTTTTAGCGAGTTCAAAAACATGTTTTCACAGCTACTAAATCAGAATAGCATGATACAAAGCAGGCTGACCACCGTTATAAATATAACACAATAAGGGCTACGTGTCTCAGAATAGCAGCGTGGAACCCAAACGGATTGAAGACTCATGTACAAGAAATCATACTATTTTTAAACCTCCATAAAATTGACATATTAATAATTTCAGAAAGTCATGCAACACACTGAACATCTATCAAAATACCCAATTATAACATCTATTAACATTCAACAAAATAACCACAAGTATTTGTCAACTGGGGAACCAACCGACTTAATAAACTTCTAGATCTTCTAGACCTTGCAGTTAAGTTCTGACCACCACCCTACTTATGTACTAAGAAAACTGAGTGGGACCTATTTAATGAAATTACTCTTGATAACATCAACTTAGATTATAGAATAAAGGAACCTCATGAAATTGAAGAGATAGTGCAGTATTTCACCAAGCTACTCCAGGATGCTGCATTGCAATCAACACTACACATTAAATAACTGGTGCAGGAAAAACGAAACGCTCGAGGCGAGTGGCAAAGAACAAGTAATCCTCAAGATAAAACAGATCTCAACACATATACCCACTGACTACATGCTGCCTTTCAAGAAGCTCGGAACAAATCGTTTCAACATTATATGTATAGCTGATCTTACACCTGAAAGTCATGGAAGGCGACTAAAAAACTAAAAAGACCAATTGTTAGTGTCCCGCCTATAAGAAAATCAGATGTAGTTGGGCACGATCAAGGGAAGAAAAGGTAAACATCTTCGCAGATTATCTAGCCCAGGTATTTACATTGTACCCATCTGATATCGATGACAACGAAATTAAGTCCTACCTTGATGCACCTTGTCAACTGTCCCCTCCAGTTAAACCCTTCTCACCATCAGAGGTATTAAATCAAATAAAGAGAATCAATTCTTACAAAGCGCAGGACGTGACTTAATACCCGGTGAAATCCTAAAACATTTACCTAGAAAAGACATCCCTCTATTAACTGCGATATACAATTGCATACTGAGATTTATATCCCTATACAATGGATCGTCATTATAGCAAAACCTGGTAAACCGGCTGTGAAAGCCACAAACTACAGACCAATAAGCCTGTTACCTGTAATGTCGAAGGTTTTCAAAATGCTGCGCGACAGAATCAAAGAAGCCAAGCCCACATATAATCTAATTCGTAACTACCTATTCGCAACATTACCTACAACAGTGCCACTGAATAGTGAACATAATTAAAGAAAACATGGAGCAGAAGAAAACGTATACGATTGTGTTTCCAGATATCCAACAAGCCTTCGATAAGGTGTGGCATGAAGGGTTGCTCCCACCTCCCATGCAGTGTTGGGTAGGATCTAGATCAAAGTGATCTAGATCCAGGATATAGATCCACTAAACGGATCTATGATCTGGATCTAGATACTTTGCTCTGCTAGGATCTAGTATCTGGATCTAGATCACATTTTAACAGATCTTTAGTACTTGAATCCAAAGATCCATTAGAAGATTTTAAAATGTATTTTAAGGGTATTTTGTAAAATTTTTAACTGGTTTGAGGCAACAGAGCTTTATATTTAAAAAATACATTATGCTCCGTTACGACCGTTACATCCGTACCCCACAGAGATACATACACATTTACACAATTACCTACTGCCTGAGGCATGTTAAATTCCGAAATAACCAATAATAGAACTATTCATTTTCTTTGTTAATATTTCCGTCGGTTGTTTTTGTTTCCCAAAGCCACAAAGGCAGGTAATGACTGCTAAGTGCTAATCTAATGACTTAATGAGTAATGACAATTGGGTCATCCATCCATTAAAGTAGGTACTTAAGTTAAGTGGAACTGGAATTCCCTGTTGCTAATTTAATCGAACAAAAGGAGGTATAGAAAAACAACAATCTTGTCTTCAGTTCTTAAGAATACGACTTTAAGTAAAGCACATTTGTTAATTGTTAGTTACATCAACAATGAGTGACGAAGCTGAATTAATGGAAGTTCCGCCAATCTTAAGCGGTAAATTTTATAAAATTGTATCAAAATGTGACCAGATAGTGACTCAGTGTCTAAATTGTCCCGCACAAATACAGGGTCATGTGACTTCAACAGGAAATTTTAACTCCTCGTAGAAATAGATTAGGTAATGATATATTTGAGATGCTATTAATTTTAAAACAAAATAAAATAAAATTAGATAATTAAATGTAATTATGTAATGTATACTTATAATAATTTAGATACATGTCCTTATCCTTATAATTGTATAACTGTGTGTTAAGTTAAATTAACAATTAACATTGCAACTTGCAAGTGTAAATGATCATGGGAATGGGAGTACTACTCATCAGTAGCAATACTAGCAATTAAAGATAATATTAATAATTAGAAAAATCTCGAAACAATTTTGGGAATGTCGGATCTTTATAAAAGAGCTAGATCCCATTTCAAGGATCTTTGATCTTTATCTAGATCCATTTTTACGTACGGATCTTGGATCTTCATCTAGATCAGTTTTTAAAAATGTGTTTGGATCTGTATCTAGATCCTAAATAAATGGATTTTACCCATCACTGCTCCCATGTCAGCTCTGCCTTATATTAAAAGTATATTTGATTTACACAACCGATTTACCAATTACTGAGCAACAGTAATAGCCAGTTTCACTGATGATGCAGAAATTCTCTCAACCAATCAAGACCCTACAACAACCTCTGAAAAGCTTCAAAACCATCTAAACCTATTATAAGATTGGTTTACATAATGGAAAATCCTGCCCCTAAATCTCAATTAATAATGCCCCAACCCCTTAAAAAAAGAGGCCAAATATCTTGGTCTACATTTGGATGAAAACCTAACTTGGAACGCGCATATAAAAACCAAAAACAGCAAATTAACATAAGAGTTATAAAAATGTACTGGCTCATAGGGAAAAAATCCCAGTTATCATTGGAAAGTAACTATATAAAGCCACAATAAAGCCAATATGGACTTATGGGATAGAACTGTAGGGTTGCAGTAAACCATCCAAAATCGTAATTACTAATTCTCCATGGTTTGTCTCTAATAATACATAATGGCTTAAAAGTCCCATTTATAACTGACGTAATCAAAACACATGCCATAGAACATATAAATCGAAACATAGGAGATAACAATCAATTAATAGCTGAACATCATCCTATGGGAAATAGAAGATTAAAGAGACGTTGACCAGAAGACCTAGCTAAGTAGATATTGGTGTGTCGTCAAAGGATGATTTCCCATCTCAATCCAAGAAACATTAACACATTTACTTATTACTGTATAATGTATTCTGGGTATATTGTAAATATACAGTTCTAATTAAAAAAAATAGTAGTTTTGCTAATAGTTGGGATAAGCCTAAAAATAATTTAACTGAAAAATTCGAATATACAGTAAAAGGTTTGGAATCAGATAACCAAATGGGTAATGTTGAAAACAAGTAAAAATTGTAGTACAGCAGCAAATTGGAAAAACTGTATTCATTGCTGTTATCAAGTTTTGCATAAATACAATTTGTGTAGGCTTTGGCTTAGACATTTTTATTAACTACGTCTGTGTCTCAAGTAACCTGCGAAAGGCCTTTCTCTAAATTAAAGTTTATTAAGAACAGGCTCAGATCTACTTTATCTGACAAATTTTTAGATTGTTTCATGATTATGACATGTGAAAAAAGGTTTGGTATGATATTGTCACTGATGCAATAATCTACAAAGTTGCTAAAACAAGTGCGTAATTAAGGAAAGCGGGTTGTAGTGTAGGTACGGCAGCTAAATAAAAGTTAGTCGCCAAAAATATTTCCCGGGCAGATTGATGGTTCCCAGTCCGCCCGTGGTGTTCTGTTATTGTTAGTATAGTTAAAATTGTATATTGTGATACATTAATTGAGAACATGTAACATTTTAGGTATATCGTATGGAACACCTCGATCCCACGGCCCTGTGAGCAAATAAATGAAGTGTTCAACTTCAAGATGCAAAAAATGGTTTAAATCCAAGTTAATGACACTACATGTAATATTAAATAATTTAGAAATCCTACATATTTGCTTATTATTGTACTAAAATATTTACGTCGTTTTAGATGTAAATGATATGTTATTATTCAAAAAAAAACTTCTAAGTTTTTCTATTTTGGTTGACAACGAAAGCAATAAACTCACCCCATTGAGAGAGGACGTGCATTGAATGCATGCCAAAATGCAGTTACCTTCATATGAAGACTCAGAAGTTAGACTTCCAAACATATACGTAACAAAGATATATAGTTAAATTACACTAATCGAAACTCGTAGCAGCACGAAATGCCCTACATTTCATGAAAGTTTCAATTTGTAGGTATAATCAACATTAGCAATTTATTAATATTATAAGCATTATTAAATTTTCTAAATGTTAGGGTAAGAAAAATAATATTGATTTCTAATTTATAGCAACTTAAAGTGTCATAAAACAGGCATTAAATTAAAAAGGTATTTAGCTTAGTTTACTCTTTAATTAAACATTACCCTTAAGGGCGTAACTACTATTAACCTGTAATGTACCTTATTTGTCAGTCATTTGTAAATGTCAATTTATCAAATCATCTTATTTCCGTTGAAAGTCAATCTTAACAAGCTCGCTACTAGTTAAAAATTTACAGGTTCGAGACGAAAGTTTTTGATTTTTACCTTCCAACCTACATATACATATGTAGGTATAGAAGACGCGTGTCCGTGTCCGTATCCGTGTCGAGTCCGTGTATGTGTGAGTGTGTGTGTGTGTGTGTGTGTGTGTGTGTGTGTGTGTGTGTGTGTGTGTGTGTGTGTGTGTGTGTGTGGTGTGTGAGTGTGTGGTGTGTGTGTGTGTGTGTGTGTGTGTGTGTGTGTGTGTGTGTGTGTGTGTGTGTGTGCGTGTGCGTGTGCGCGTGCATGCGCGTGCGTGCGTGCGCGTGTGTGCTTGTGTGCGTGCGTGCGTGCGTGCAATGAAATACAATTTATTTCATCTCTTTTAATTTAAGTTAGCATCTAGATGTCTATTAACCTCTGGCTGTCATGAAGTTTTAAATGTCTGTTTGACATGGATTATTGTTTTTCTGTTTACAATGTTGCCTCTTTTCGTAATGAACTTGTTATAGGAGGTTGCATAATTATACTTGCGTTTAATTCTCAATATGTGCGTACCAATAGGGAGAAGCATTGAATGTATAGTTTTAACGTCAAAATGGAAAAGGACGGTTGGGCTAGTGATATTGCTCGTGTGACACGCGATTAAGAAAGGTTCGGTTCTCGGCTCATAACATTTTTTTTTCTGTTAGGTTACAGTAGTTTTGTTTATGTTTTTTTACCTATTATACCGTAGATTTTCGATTTTTATACCGAACTACGAAACAGGGAAATGCGTGATATGTCGAGTTTTAGCCGCAAGTACAATTATCCTGAAAAAAAATGTAAAATTATTTCATTTCTTTTAATTCTCATTTTGTAGGTTGGAAGGTCGTGTAGTGTTCCACACCCGATATTTTACAAGTTAGAGATGACCGTACCTTGTTTACATTGTATTAGGAAAATAATAAACAGTAAAATAAACAATGGGCGCCGTTGTCAGAGTAATGATTTCAAAGGTAACGAGACATTTTTGCAAGTTAACAGTCAGTTTTACAAATTAGAAGCATTATTTACATTGGACAATTTAATACATCTGTCAAAAACAACGCATTCTATTGTACGTTTTATCACTTTCACATCGGATAAACCATAAACGAAATACGTGGTTAGTTATTTGTAGGACAAACTGTTAGTAGGTATGCTTCGCAAGTGAATAAACTACATGATATAATTCCATGGTAACGATAGTTAAATTTTACAAAATGTAGTTTATTATTTTTAATTGCGTGATTCATTAAATTGTCTTACCAAATACCATTCGAGCTTTCATTTTGACAAAACTCAAACTTTGTTACTTTTAGTAATGCGACTCGAGCAAATAACAGAAGGTAAAATCGCTCCACCTTCGGTGTAGCGATTTTACCGTGTTATTTGCTCTTGTCGATTACCAAGCAACAAAGGTTTCGCTCGTTTCAAAATGAAAGTTAAACGCAAGCCCTTATGGTATTACTCCCGATCATTGTGTTTATTTGCATCATAAATGAGTAACAAGTAAATTATATAACAATACACGCAAAGTAACTGGTTGTACTGGCTCCAGAAGGTAACTTATATCCTTCTGTTCGCCAGTCAAACCCTTTGTACCTTACTAGTAATGATATACTATTACACCCTAGACACATTTTATCATGTTGAATTGAAACAAACAGTATATTCATATTAAGTTAATAGAGGAATTGCACTTTGCAAAACGTTTTGCACTCACTAGTGACTGTAATATACTATATAGATTATTAAAATTAACGGTAGATACAATTATGAAGAAATCAACGCTTTATTTATTTAAATTAAAATAAACAGTACAATTATTAAAAGTTCCGGGACGGTATTATCGCCGCCTCTTTCCATACTTTACGGAGCCGAATTAGAAAAGAAAATTTTCGTAAAAAACTGATTTGTTGTTGACAAGTGTTGTCAACGTTAATTCATAGCAACCACAACATTGCCGTATGTGCCTAGATCTCGGCTAACTAATATACACACACGCACCCACCAACGCATCATCTCACGCAGTCACCTACATACCAACGCACGCAACCACGCACGCACCAGACATGCACCCACGCACGTACGCACGTACGCAGTCGCACACACCCGTACACGCCCGTATATACCCGAAAACACCCGCACACCACTCGCACAACACTCACACACACCCGGATACACCCGCACACACCCGCACACTCCAGCGAACACCAGCGTACGCCCTCACATACCCACGCACATCCACACACTACTCGTACACCACCACCACACAACCGCACACACTTGCACACCCCCACCCGCACTGACCCGCATAGAACCGCACATACCCTCGCACACTAGCTCACACCCGTACACACCCGCACACCCCTCGCACACCACACGCACACCGCCGCAGACGCGCGCGCATACCCGCATACACCCGCACACACACGTAGACACTCGCACACACCCGCACACGTCCGAGCTCACCCGCACACCCGTGCACACCAACGCACACACACACACACCACCCGCACTAGCCCGAATAGATCCGCATATGCGCGCACATGTCAGCGTACACCCACACACACGCACACACTCGCACACACCCGCGCACTTCCGCGCACTTCCGTACACTTCCGCGCACAGCCCACACATGCCTACGCACACCCTCGGGCACCTGCGAACACCCATGCACACCAGTGCACACCCAGACACCATCCACATACCACCCGCACACTCTCGCACACACTCACACACACCCGTACTAACCCTCATAGATCCGCACACACCCGCACACACCGACACACACCGGTACACACACGCACACATACACACACACGCACACGTACACATATGCACATGCGCGCACACACACACTGACAGGCTGTTACGGTTTTGGTTAGTACACGTGATTTTTTAACGTTTCGAGAGCTTTACGTACCGGTCGGTAGGCAACGCACTCTACTTCTGGCAGATTTATTAGTAACTTAATTCTATCTATAAAAGTTAGACGTGGTAACACCGCATACAATATTACTCGAGGTCTACCCAAAATTTCAAGTTTTTTTAAATATGAATTCTACAGTTTGTTCGAAAGGAATTTTTTTCTTTTGGTGGCGCCATTCTGCCTAGTTAGCGTGTGAGGAAACAACGTGAAATTTTAAAATTGTAAATTACATAACGGTTTAAGCTGGTTTTAATTTCAAATATTTACTTAATATTATACTGATTAGAAGTTAGTCTTTCGCTTTATACGGATATAAGTTTCTTTAAAATCTACATGATCCTTCGTTTCTTCGGGAGGTAAGTCTCCATACTGTAAGGTAAGACGTGTTTGCTTACTGCTGTATGTGTATAAACTTAGGAGATTTATAAAAAATGATAATAGCGGGGAATTCACTATATGGTTTCTGTATCTATAAGCGATAAGGCCCTCAACCGCTAAATTTCAAATTTTGTTTAACACATATAGGTCACCTCTGGGAATCATTGTGATTATTACTAAATTTTGGGATTCTTGTTTTAGGCAAGGGATCAGATCACTGACTGTGCCAATATTATATCAGTTACATACCTTTTTTGGCTGCTTTATAGTTCTCTCGTACGCTGCGTTGTTTATTTTATCAAATTAATTATCCTTATTCGTGTACATCTGGCATGGATAGGATTCTCGCGGACATAATCTTTTTTTTTTGTTGAATTTAAACCGTAATAATGCCTAGCTGGTCATGATTGTTTACTAGGGTTTTAAGGAGAGCTCTTCCTAGAATTGAACAATTTTTTTTTGCGCTTGACCGTCCTGTGTCTCGCTTGGCGGTTACGTTTATAGCAAGTTTTTTGTGTGTTTTTATTACAGCCATCCATTTCAACGTCGTCTCTTGCTAGATGTCTGATAGTTCTGTTTTAGTTCATTAATTTTTATTAGACTTCTTTTGTATATGTAAAGCACTAAAAAGGTAAGTGGTTTATTATTATTACAAATTGAGTAGTATTTGTTATTACAAACGGTTTAATATAACTTTAATTGATTTATTATTCACGTTGGGGATTTATTGCGACTTAGTTATAATTATTGATAGTCAATGTATATTTTTATTTACTTCAACAGATCTTGCCCTAGGGGAACATTTTTTTTTGCTTATTTAGGCTGAGTTCTGTAGGAAATAAATAATTGTGTTAGACGATCAGTATTTCTTCTCCTTATGTGCATTATTGTAAAGATTAGTCGATGACGACTCAGGGCCTTACACTTAAGTAGCACGTGTTCCGCTGTCTCATATTCCGTGTCACACCACCTGTAGATTTTGGTTTCGTGAAGGTGATGCCTTAAGTGGCAGTGTCCTGTCACTATCCCCACTATTTTCCTCACTCCTGTCCTGCTGAGGGACAAAAATCTTTCTGTGAGTTTTTTTAGAGGATCGTATCGACAGCTTTTTGAGGTTGCGAGAGCCTTTCGATTTTGCGTAAGTTTGGCCAGTGGGTTACCTCCATTCGGGACTGTCCATAGGATATGCCGTGAAGAAGTTCTGGTCCAAACGGTTGGGTTTCAGCGCCCAGTTTGGCTAACTCGTCCGCACGTTCACTTCCTTCTACTCTTGAATGGCTAGGCACCCATTCTAGAACTACCCTGTTGGCGCTGCAAATCCTAGTAGAAGTTGTTTTCATTCTCAAACCATTTTTGGTGTAGTTTTACAGGCTACACGCACACACACACGCACACGCACACGCACACGCACACGCACACCAACACGCACACGCACACCCACACGCACACGCACACGCACACGTACACGCACACACACACGCACAAGCACACTCGCACGCACATGCACACGCACGAGTAGTAGTGGGACACCTTGTCCGCCATCTTGCATTTTGACGTCACAAGGATGCCCTACGTGGGAGACCGTATTTTTCACCTTTATTTTTTATGGTTTCTTTTCGGAGGAATTTTTCAACCCCTTGATGGAATTTTCATCCCTAATTACGGCCTTTTTGTTTTTGCTCGCCCACGTGTAGGACGCATTTTGTCACCTCTATTTTTGACGGCTTCTTTTCGGTCGTCATTTTCAACACTTGATGGAATTTTCATCCCTAATTAAGGACTTTTTTGTTTTTACTCGCTTACTTGAGGGGCGTATTTTTTCACCCCTTGTTTTATAGCCGCCCACGTGTGAGCTCGTATTTTCTACCCTTATTTTTATGGCTTCTTTTCAGAGGTCTTTTTAACCCCTTGATGAAATTTTTACCCTAATTACAGCCTCTTTGGCAGTTTAGCCCCTAGAAGGTAGGCAAATGCGTGCGCGTACAATGTTCTAATAAGGAGGCCTAATGCTAGCTTGTAAGACACGTGTAGGGCTTAGCAACTTCTTCTCGGGCCTTCGCCCCTGGCTGGAGGTGGTATGGGGACCCTAACCTTATAAGACAAGTGCAGAGCTTAGCCTCTATCGTGGGCCCCCCTTGTGCAATTGTATGAGGGTTCTAACTTAATCTTACAGCTGTAGGACTTCGCCCCGTCATACAAAATTTTGTTCTAATAAGGTGGCGCTAGCCTTGTAAGACAGGATCTATACCAGGGTCTGCACCCTGGCCCCTTTCAGTTAAAACTGATTTTAGCGCCACCTAGTGGCGTATAGACTAATGACCATTTTCTATAATAGAAGTTGATAATGCACACCTCTCTTTTGCTCTATCTCCTTTCTCTTTCTCTTTCTCTCTCTTTCGGCTCTCTCTCTCTCTCTCTCTCTCTCTCTCTCTCTCTCACACACACACACACAAACAAATCAATTAATTAATTAATCAATCAATCTCAAACAAATCATGCTCGATCAAATCAACCAGATCAATCTCAATCAATCAACCGAAATTATGTCTTACAGTTTGCGGAAACCAGAATACAGTTCAAAACTGAATACATTAAAGTCTAATTAAAATATAACGTGAAATAATAAATAATTTCTACCCTAATGCAGTGATGCTATATATATAAAAATTTTTATATATATATATATATATATATATATATATATATATATATATATATATATATAGGCAGATTCTCTCTTTCTAAACAGGCACTACATATGCATTCGGAAAATTATGTCTGATTTATTTGCATGTTCAATTACATACACACAAAATTGTTTCATAGTAACGTGTTCTTTATCAGTTATAAAAACCTCATTAAAAAGACTGGAAAGTAATAATTACTCATATATAACATAGAGTTAAATTAAATTAACATGTTTTTAAGAATATCATACTGATATAATGGAAATAAAAGGCAAAAGGTTTTAATGGTTTTATTATTATACGCGAATTAACAATAACTACAAGTTTAAAATCCCGAATTCGTACCAACTATTTGTAGAGGTGATCTTATGACGTCATCCTATAATAGTAATAAGACATTTTTAAAATCTTTATCGACATTTTTGTTAGCAATATCAAGTAAAAACATGTAATATATATATATATATATATATATATATATATATATATATATATATATATATTAAAAATAATAAGTTTACCTTTAGAAGTGCGTTTTCTTTCAGTTGTTCTAATAATGATAACCATATGTTGAACTGAAATATTTTTTATACGTGTCCACATGTAGTCCCACTAAACACGTTTTATGAATAGTTGGATATAAACTGGCTATTACATTCCGGTCATTAACTAATTTAGAAAGTAATACACAAAACCTATCTACTGCTACTCGTATTTAGCAATTATATTGTACTTATAAAATTTACATTCAAAACACTTACAAATACTTTAAAAATTTTGCTAACGCAAAATTACTTTGAATAATTGAATCTTGAGATTACATGAACTATTGTATACTCAATTACACACACACACACACACACACACACACACACACACACTCACTCACACACACACCTACGCACGCACGCACGTACGCACGCATGCGCGCGCGCACGCACGCACCCACGCACCCACGCACCCACGCACCCTATCACCCACGCACCCACGCACCCACGCACCCACGCAGCCACGCACCCACGCACCCACGCACCCTCGCACAAACGCACCCACGCACACACGCACACCGCACACACACGCACACACACGCATACACACGCACACACTCGCACACGCGCACACGCACGCGGACGCTCACGCTCACGCTCACGCTCACACTCACACTCACACTCACACTCACACTCACACTCACACTCACACTCACACTCACACTCACACTCACACTCACACTCACACTCACACTCACACGCACGCACCCACGCACGCACGCACGCACGCACGCACATACACACGCACACACACACACACACACACACACACACACACACACACACACACACACACAGTCCTCTATACCTACATATGTATATGTAGGTTGGAAGGAACAAATTTATTGTAAAAACTAAATTTAAAATTAACGTGATATTAAACTCCTATTTTCCTGTCTGAACGTTTGAAGAGTGCACTGGATAAAATGAAATTAAATTAGTTTTAAGGTATTTATGATCACATGAATTAATTTGGCACCTGAAAAATTGGTATTTGTAACATCAAGAAATCACGTTACCTACGTTCATTTGGTGATGACCTTTCGTACTCCGATATATATACATATACATACATATATATATATATATATATATATATATATATATATATATATATATATATATATATATATATAATTTCAGTTTTTATTGCGCATTGCCGCGGTGCTTTTGAAAACGTTTGTCAATGTGTTATTTTCGTAAGGGGTTTGTGTTTAATCAAGTGCACCCCGATCGTGGAGAGTTTAACGCTTTATAGTGGATCAAGTTACCGTGATTTAATTAATGAAGAAGCACCGATCGGCCGCGCACGCAAATAGCCCTTTGAGGAAAGAAAACTTATTGTACATAGAACCTTGCAAGTATAATAATAGTATTTTGTGTAAATAAAACCAGGTGAAATCATTAATGTCACAAGGAAGGTGAACTATCGGTTCTCGCATTATGTCACCGGGTGTGAAAATTTTAGGTAAATTGCGGTAAATAACTTTTTTTCCACCTCTTGTTTCGAAATTTTGGTTTTAGAAGTCCAAGTTTAAAAATGTTTCGTTTTCACGTGTTAATATATTGAGGATTGAAATTGCTTAGGTTTTTTTTCTCTTGTTTTCTCGATGTACTTACAACTAAAAGAGTATAAATTTTGGAAGCTTTCATTTTGTCCCTTATTTCGACGTATTTGAAGATTTATTACAAATTAACATTTATAATTCCAATTCTGTGAGGGTCAGTTTTGATTTCGTGCCTTTAACAAAATAAAGTCTGCATTAAAATTATGACTTATGTCCGCCCGTGAATCTTATTTTAGTGAAAGGTAAATAAATCTCGTTATTTTAAATTTTGGTGAGTTTCGTTATATAGATTTGAAATTACATCATGTAAAACCATATTAAGTACAAAATTATTATTTTATATGGACCATATGTCGCACGTTTACAACACGTTTTGAGAGACTCGACAGTCTCAAGGGAGTTTGATAAAATTTTTGGTGTTTAAACAAAAAGTTTGGGTTTTATATACGTTATTTTAAGGTTCATTATCGTAGAGTTTCGTGTGTGTGTGTGTGTGTGTGTGTGTGTGTGTGTGTGTGTGTGTGTGTGTGTGTGTGTGTGTGTGTGTGTGTGTGTGTGTGTGTGTGTGTGTGTGTGTGTGTGTGTGTGTGTGTGTGTGTGTGTGTGTGTGTGTGTGTGTGTGTGTGTGTGTGTGTGTGTGTGTGTGTGTGTGTGTGTGTGTGTGTGTGTGTGTGTGTGTGTGTGTGTGTGTGTGTGTGGTGTGTGTGTGGTGGTGCGTGTGCGTGGTGGTGTGCGTGGTGCGTGTGCGGTGCGTGTGCGTGCGTGGTGCGTGTGTGCGTGTGCGTGTCGTGCGTCGCGTGGTGCGTGATGCTGTGTGCGTGTGCGTGTGCGTGCGGTGTGGCGTGCGCGGCGTGGCGTGCGGTGCGCGTGCGGCGTGCGTGCGCGTGGCTGAGCGTGCGCAGCGTGCGCGTGCGCGTGCGGTGTAGTGTTTTACTAACTTCTAACGATAGTAGT
Organism: Vesta saturnalis; assembly: GCA_036346205.1. Classification (NCBI taxonomy): domain Eukaryota; kingdom Metazoa; phylum Arthropoda; class Insecta; order Coleoptera; family Lampyridae; genus Vesta; species Vesta saturnalis. The sequence goes on from JARFJB010000827.1 coordinate 4,568,701, forward strand.
TTTCGAGTTGCGGAAGCTCTTTTTGAGAAATAGAAATAAATTTTTGTGCGATCGTTCATATTTGTCAACTTACTGTCACTGTTTGACAACGTGGTGCTTTTGTGTTTTAATAGTTTACATAATCTAGTAATTTTTCGTTAGGGAATGAAATTCATACTTATTAGAGAATTGAAATCAATTATTTTTCACTGTCATATTTCAACTTCTGTTACTAGTTTGAACAACATAGTTGTACAACCTTTTTTGGTTTATAATAGTACATGAACGAAGATATTTACTTACTTGGACGTAAAATTGAGAATTTCATAACTTGATTTATCAGTATAATTAAACTGGAACTTAATTTATTTATACAAATCTTTGTGTCACATAAATATTGTTAATTCTCTTTAAGAAACAATTGGATTTATATTTGTAAGGCAACCGAAATTTATTGGTTGTCGAGCTTTTATAATTCATAAGCTAAATTAACCATAATGATTTTATTAATTTTATTTGGCTAAAATTTATGAGTAATTTTTAATTCATTTTAAATAAATTTTTGATTTTTAGAACTGGTATTCACACCTTTAATTTTAAACACTTCATATAACAAATGGCTTTTTAGTACTACTAAATAGTTTCTGAATTCATCTTTAAAAATTGGATTTATATTATGTAACAGCGCAACGCGAGAAAACTATTGTACTTGGTTGATCCAGAAAGCTTTTGAGTAATTCAGTTAATGCTGAATATTAACCGCAATAAGATGATTTTAATTAATTTTTATATTCGTGCCATCACGAAATTTTGATGGTGAGTAATTTTTAATTCAGTATAGTTTAAACTAAGCATTTGTTTGATTTTTAGGCACGTTAGGTGGCACTATATTTTCACCACCTTTTAATTTTTAAACACTTATATTACAAATGGCTATTAAGTAACTTATTTACCCAAGTTTCTTTTGGAAAAATTAATAATATAATATTAAAATGCAAGTTTAATTCAATAAAACATCCAGAATAAGAAAGAGATGTAAAATGCTTTCATCTGTTTGACCGTTCCGCCTCCGTATTTGAAGCTGTCTATAGAAAATACTGCTGAGGAATTTTGTGGTAAATTTTATATCTATTAAGCTTAGCTTTAAAACCTTTTAGTACCTCTCCTACTATCCATAATTTTGGTAAATAAATTTTTGCATATTGTTATTATTTGTTATTATTAGAAAGCTTTTAATGTTCATTAAATAGGTTTTGTTATTTTCCTGATTTAAAGATAACATGGTGCCGAGATTTCATTTAATTATATATCTAAATTTTACATAATTTTTTATTAATAGGCATAAGTGAAAATAACTAAGCGGTTGAGTGACAAGCGGCGTTTCAGGTGAGTTACCAATTTAAAATTCAATATAATTGAACCCTCCCTTTTTAATCTACCGATTGTGGACGAGACGGCATATTAATTAAATGATAAGCGGCATATAATTAGTGATGAAAGGTTTACCATTTGTTAAATAATTGTATCTAGGAAAAACTTTGCCTAGTATCGTTATTTATTAATTATCTGATTTTATTACATCACTAAATATATGTGTTTGTTATGATGATATAATTTTTTTTTGTTTATACTGACGCGAGCGAGCAGGGACTTGACTTTGATTTTTATTACTTGAAATTTAGTGCTTTGCGTGGGGCCAGAAAAGGGACCTGAATTGCTGTTATTCTCACTTATGATTGTTTATATTTTTTGATTGATTTTATGTTAAGAGTAGACCGAATTTTAAGGAGTGTTACTACGCTTGGTATTTTGTGTGTTTATATAAATGAACTTTATTGATTGTGTGTTATATGTTATGTAATATTTTATGATGTCAACTGTAAATTATTTAGTTGATGTTCTTTATAGTGATGAATTACTTGTCGAATTACAATTTCGCAATGTAAGCGGAGCAGAAGGGTTAATTGTGGATGAGAAGCGTAAAATTTTAAGACGTTTGTTAAATGCCGAGAAAATCAATCCAAATTTACTTGATTCATACCCGAAGTGCGATATAAATCAAGCAGTAGAATTGGAATTATTGAAGGAAAAGCTAAATCATATTCAGTCTTCAATTAAACTTTTAAACTTAAGCCATCGAAATCAGTTTATCTTAGACTACACACACGATTATTACATATATTGAGACGCTTGAATTACATAACTTTTGATGATGAATTTTATATTTACATGACCAATTGTTGACTTTATGTAATGAATCGTTAGAATTAATAGAATCTATTAATGAAAATATTGAATTAAATATTGATGTTTCAAATTTAGATACTTCTAATATTTCGATGTCACAAAATGATCCTGTTAATACTTCGGTTAATATTCCAACTGAAGATTTTTCCAAATTAATAGATAACTTGCAAATTTCAAAAGGTTCTGTTCCTGTTTATAAATTAAATTTAAAGTTTAATGGTAGTGAGAAAGAAGTTTTACTTTTATTCAAAGATGTGAAGAGCTAATGATTGCTCGAAATATTTCTAGGAAGGAAATGCTTTTATCAGGTGTTGATTTATTTGCAGGAAAGGTTTGGTTTGGTATAGGGCAGTTAAACCGTTTTTGCATACTTGGGACGATCTTATTACTAAATTAAAAGCGACTTTTACCGGAAGGACATGACGAAGTTTTGTTAGATGATATTAAAATCGTAAACAGGCTTTTGATGAAATTCCAACCCTTTTTATTTCTGAAATGGTTAATTTATTTTCTCAATTAGATATTCCTCCTTCGGAGGTGAACAATTAAGATTATAATGAAAATTTACAACCTTGGTTTGCTACTCAATTAGCCCTTGTTAGTGTAAATGATATTTTTCATTTAGTAGATTTGTGTAAAAAATTACAACAAGTGAAAGCTCAGAATTCTAAATTCAAATTTAATTCTTATTCAGATTCGCAAAGACAATCTGATTATAAGCCTTCTTCGGCGGTGAAACAAAATATTAAACCTAAAGTCCATTTTTCAGGTATTAAACCAAAAAATATGAATTCTACTTTTACTGCAACAAAAATTAATACAGCTAAGTCTTCAACAACATGCTTTAAATGTAGACAGTTGGTCATACCTTTCACACCTGTGATAAGGGTGATGATAGAATCTTTTGTTTTAGATGTGGTTATTCCAATGTTACTTTTTCTAATTGTCCGAGGTGTAAATTTTCAAAAACTTGTAAATGGAAAGTGTTCCGTTAGTCGACACATTTCTTATGATTTTCAGAGGCTGACAAGCATGTTTTTAACGAGTGGTTGATTACTGTTAAGGAATTTTTGGAACTTCGAAAAATTGTTCTAAATTTGTAGAGAAGAATGATGATGTTAGACCTTTTATTAATGTTAGGATTTTTAATGAGAATTTTATTGCTTTATTAGATAGTGGAGCTACCGTGACAATTTTAGGTAAGCCTGCTTTGTATTTGATTGATAAATATGATTTAAAATTAAATAGGAATTCGCCTTTTTCATCATTGGTTATTGCTGATGGTTCTTCACAATCCATTTTGGGAGTGTTGATTTATCTTTGACTATTAATGGTATTACTAAAACTATTTCTGTTATTGTTTCTGAATTTATTACTACTGCAATTACTTTGGGGGTAGATTTTTGTCGTTTATTTGAAATTAAAGCTGATTTTGGTGAAAATTCTTTGTTGCAAACTCTGCGGAGACAACTTTTCTATGATTAAGAGTATTGATGATCTTAATAATGATCAAGTTTTTGAATTAAATCAAGTTATTGACCTTTTAAAACCTTATCAACTTCAAAGTTAGGTAAGACAAATAAAGTTTTCCATTCAATTAATACTGGTGATGCAGTACCAATTAAACAACGTTATTTTCCATTATCTCCTGCTATGTTGGAGCATGCGAACAGAGAAATTGATGATATGTTAGAGCAAGGAATTATTAAACCCAGTTCTTCTCCTTGGAATTCTCCAATGGTTTTAGTTAAGAAGAAGACAGGTGATTTTAGAGTTTGTTTTGATGCTAAGAAATTAAATTCTGTTACAAAAAAAGATGCTTACCCCTTACCATTTTTAAACGATATTTTGGATAAATTAAGAGATGCTCGTTATTTAACTTCAATTGATTTAAAGAAAGCTTTTTGGCAAATACCTTTAGACGCTGAGAGTTGTGAAAAAACTGCTTTTACTGTTCCACGTAGAGGATTATTTGAGTATACTGTTATGCCCATGGGACTTACCAACGCACCCAGTACATTACAACGATTTATGGATTCCATTTTAGGACATGATTTATCTCAATCAGTTTTTGTTTACTTAGACGATATATTATTTTTCAGTACATTCAGGAACATGTTGCGATTTTAAGAGAAGTTTTTAAAAGGCTTTATGATGCCCAATTGAATATTAATTTAGATAAATGTGAATTTTGTAAACCTCGATTATCATATTTAGGTTTTGTTATTGATAAGAATGGTCTTCACACCGATCCTTCAAAGGTGGAAGCTATTACTGAATTTCCTCAACCACATACTTTTACAGAAGTTAAACGTTTTATTGGAATGTGTTCTTGGTATAGACGTTTTATTCATGATTTTTCCACTATTTTATCTCCGATTAATAATTTATTGAAAGGTAAGAAGAAATCTCAGAAAGTTTTATGGAATGACGAAGCGAATGATTCATTTTTGAAAATTAAATCTTTATTAGTTAATGCTCCTATTTTAGCGAGCCCTGATTTTTCTAAAACATTTTATTTACAATGTGATGCATCTAATTGTGGAGTTGGATGTGTATTAACACAAGGTGTCGGAGAGGAGGAAGTTGTTATCGCTTATGGTTCTCGTACTTTGAACAAAGCCGAGCAAAATTATTCAATTACAGAACGTGAGTTACTTGCAGTTATTTTTGGTATTCAAAAGTTTAGACCTTATATTGAAGGTACCCATTTTAAAGTTATTACTGATCATCATTCATTGATTTGGCTCAATAATTTAAAAGATCCTTCTGGTAGATTAGCCAGATGGAGTGTTAAACTTCAACAATTTGATTTTGAAGTTATTCATCGTAAGGTAAATTAAATGTAGTTCCTGATGCACTTTCTAGAGCACCTTTGGAAGTTAGTTCTTTAGAATTTTCTGTTGTCGATTTAGACGATTGGTATAAGAAAATGTTAGCCAACGTTTCTAAAAATCCTGAATTATTTCCCAATTGGAGAGTTGAAGATAATAAAGTCTACAAATTTATTTCAAATGATTTAAACATCGAATCCAATTTAGTGGAATGGAAATTAGTTGTTCCTAAATCTTTAAGGAAAGATATTTTACGAAAATTTCATGATGATCCTACATCATCACATTTTGGTGTTTTTAAAACTTTTTCAAAAATTAAAGAATTTTATTACTGGCCAAAAATGAAGTCAGATATTTCCAAATATATTAGGAATTGCAATGTTTGTAATCGAAGCAAGTCTTCACAATTTAATCATTATGGTTTTATGGGTAAAGAGAAAATGTTTCTTATCCTTTTCAATGTATTTCTATTGATTTAGTGGGTCCTTTTCCTAGATCGAAGAGTGGAAACTCAGTTTTATTAGTTATTTGTGATTGGGTTACTAAATTTACTTTGATTCACCCTATGCGCAGTGCTACTGCTAAAAGTATTTGTCAATATATTGAGAATTATGTATTTCTAGTTTATGGTGTTCCTCAAATTTGTATGGTGGACAATGGTCCTCAATTTAAAAGTTCACAATTTAAAAATTTAATGAGTTCTTACAAAGTTCAATCCGTTTGGTTTAATGCAGTTATCACCCTCAAGTAAATTTTGTTGAGAGAGTTAATAAAGTAGTAGGTATTGCGATTAGATCTTATATTCAAGATGATCACAAGGAATGGGATGTTGAAATTCACAAAATTGCGCATGCTATTCGTAACGCTGTTCATGAGTCTACGAAATTTTCACCTTCCTTTTTGGCGTTTGGTCGGACAGTTCCTATTTCTGGAGATTTTATGGTCGACTAAAGGATTTCAAAGAGGATGATTTATTTATTACTAACCGTGAACAATTAGTTCAAGATTTAAATGAACTTTCACCTATTTTTAAACATGTTAAACAAAATTTACATGCAGCTTACGAAAGAAATTCAAAATCTTACAATTTGCGACGTCGTCCGTTGAAATTAAACGTTGGCGATTTGGTTTGGAAAAAGAATTTTACTTTATCTGATGCGACTAAAAATTATAGTCAAAAGTTAGCTCCAAAATTTATTGAAGCGAAAGTTATTGAAGTGGTAGGTCCAACTACGTACCGATTGGCCACCCCTATTGATAATAAACCCTTAGGTGTTTTTCATGTTAAGGATTTAAAACCTCATTAGTTATTATTTTTTAGTATTCTTTTTAATTATTTTTCGATTTTAGTATTTTTACATTCTGGTTTTCTTATTAATATTTTTAATTATTTTGATAATTTTTCAAAATAATTTTATTTTGTGCTTATTTCGCACATTATTTTATTTTATATTAGTGGCTTTGCAACCCACTTAATTATTTTTTTTACATTTGTTAGCATGATTTTTGCTACATTTGTTTACATTTGTTTAACACGATGGTTGATATTTAGATCCCATTGTGTGATTGAATTGCCGACTTTGTGGGACATTAGTTCTCAGGCAGATTATCTTCTTTATTGGATTTTCCATTTGCTATTGTTACAATAGTAAAATTGAAGATAACTATTTTGAGTTTACCTCTGATCGTTAATTTGACGTGTAAACTCTAAACCATTGATAAGAAAACTAGTAATGCTTCTATACATTTTTATTTTTGATTGATTTAATTATTTTATTTTTCCTGATTTGTGTAGTGTTACTATTCTTGGACGGTGCTTGAGGACTTCGGTTCGCCTCGTGTCAACCTCGATTAGTTCACTTCCTGATTATGACGTTTTGGTAGTTTTAGGAGGGGGTTGTTGTGTTCGTAAGAGTGCATCAATCTTTCTCTTTGCTATCTCACCTAGATTTCGATTTATTTATAAAATGTGCGTGTTAGTTAGGGTATGTTGAGTCTTGGACGATGACTGTGGAACAACATGAAACCTGAATCTCGTGAAGGGTAGAGTGGCCTCTCTTGTTCTCCACGACGAAGCATCCTGAGCTAATTTGCCATGAAAATAGTCGTATCTTGGATTTACCGATTTTGACTCACTTATCGAACGTGACAGTGGTAGTTGTGTTATGTACCTAGGAGGCTTGGTTTGAGACCACCGGGGTAGGGTAATTGAACCGCTCTCTCGACCTCAAATCTCGCGATTATTTATTGTTAGTCCGAAAGGATTGTTTTTTTTACTACTTATACTCTCGAGTAGAGTGGCGTTTAGCCTTGATTTTTTATGAAGTTGCACGATGACCGTTTCCGGGTTCTCTGCCCACTGTACCTTCAGGTCATGGTAGGTTACGGTTTCCGTTCGTTTTTACCTTAGATTCAAATTTTTTACCGGATACTCATTTTGCTCTCTCTGATGGTGGTTTGCTTCACTAACCCCACCAGTTAAAGTTTTTGACTTTATTTAAGGTTTCGGGTCCTTGATTCTCGACTAGTGGCGTGTGCGGGTGGTAGCGCGTCATTAGCTTTTTGGTGTTGCGAGGGTCTTTCCTGACCGACGTCACCACATTTTCCGTACTTCTTCGTACATTTTCTTGTTATTTTTAAATATTGCTTATATTTTAATTAGCTTAACATTTTGTATTTTTTAAATTTTAATATTTTTAATTACTTAGTGTTTGGAATCTCCGCTTTGGTGATCTCCGAGTCCAAATTTTAGGAGGGGGTGTGTAACAACCTTTTTTGTGGTTGTATAAAAAGTACATTAATCTAAGATCATTAATTTATTTGGCGTAAAATTAGAGGAATTTTTAATTATTTTCATATAAAATTGAAAACTGGCAACTTAATTTGCATTCATAGAACAAATCTTTGTGTGTATTACATAAATAGTTTTAGTTCCTTTCTTTAAAAATTGGATTTATATTATGTAACAGCGCAACGCGAGAAAACTATTGTACTTGGTTATCCAGAAAGCTTTTGAGTAATTCAGTTAATGCTGAATATTAACCGCAATAAGATGATTTTTAATTAATTTTTATATTCGTGCCATCACGAAATTTTGATGGTGAGTAATTTTTAATTCAGTATAGTTTAAACTAAGCATTTGTTTGATTTTTAGGCACGTTAGGTGGCACTATATTTTCACCACCTTTTAATTTTTAAACACTTATATTACAAATGGCTATTAAGTAACTTATTTACCCAAGTTTCTCTTTGAAAAAATTAATAATATAATATTAAAATGCAAGTTTAATTCAATAAAACATCCAGAATAAGAAAGAGATGTAAAATGCTTTCATCTGTTTGACCGTTCCGCCTCCGTATTTGAAGCTGTCTATAGAAAATACTGCTGAGGAATTTTTGTGGTAAATTTTATATCTATTAAGCTTAGCTTTAAAACCTTTTAGTACCTCTCCTACTATCCATAATTTTGGTAAATAAATTTTGCATATTGTTATTATTTGTTATTATTAGAAAGCTTTTAATGTTCATTAAATAGGTTTTGTTATTTTCCTGATTTAAAGATAACATGGTGCCTGAGATTTCATTTAATTATATATCTAAATTTTTACATAATTTTTATTAATAGGCATAAGTGAAAATAACTAAGCGGTTGAGTGACAAGCGGCGTTTCAGGTGAGTTACCAATTTAAAATTCAATATAATTGAACCCTCCTTTTAATCTACCGATTGTGGACGAGACGGCATATTAATTAAATGATAAGCGGCATATAATTAGTGATGAAAGGTTTACCATTTGTTAAATAATTGTATCTAGGAAAAACTTTGCCTAGTATCGTTATTTATTAATTATCTGATTTTATTACATCACTAAATATATGTGTTTGTTATGTTGATATTTTTTTTTTGTTTATACGCTTGTGGTCATCTTTTAAGCAATTTTGAGGTAAAATAAAATGTGTTTTGCCTACATTTTGCCATCAAGTGTATTGTTGATCGCACAAAAAATAGCATAAGCATTTCGAACAGTAAGGAGTTTACCGATCTCCTCCAATATTGGCGACTGAGCGAAGCGAAGTCGCCAAACATTGTCGTCGATAGGTAAACTGTCCTTACTGTTCTTAATACTTAATATACTATTTACATTGCACAGACGCTGTATAATCGTTATAATAAGAAACAAAAAAGATACTTGTTTTATTCAATTCTGTAATTATTATTATAGCTGCAATAAAATAAAACGAAATTGTTGAAATAGACAAGAGAAGTTTTCATTATTTAATGACGTGCACATCTTTCCCCAAAGCATGGCTAGGTCTTTTGATGTCTACAGATTTATTTTACAAATATATCAAGATTAGTTTGCATAGTTTACTCATTATTAACAGAACTGTGAACCTTTCGATAATTACATACAACAAAACTTTATCAAACTAAACCTCAACCCAAATATAGGTTGAGTAACAATACCCTTCCAACAACATTACCACAGTAATATACCACAAATTTAACATGTTTATAACGTAATCAAGTTACAGCCTGATAGATACAAATAAGATAAATTGAATTTTTTTTCTAAAAGTGTGTAAATTGAAGTAGAACGTCGGATAAAAGTCGGTATGGGCTGTTGAACAAATGGGACCTTATCAATCAATATCAAGTCGACATTTTTTCATTTCGTTCTTCAGATGCTTATATTTTATTTAAATTTATGCAAAAATTCTCTACATAACTGAAAATATAAATGATGTTCGTTAAGTAATTTTATACATGTATGGCATTACATATTAAAGTTTTTTAACATTATTGGGTTAACTTCAACATATTTGCTTTAATTTGGTTGAAAATACAACTTTTCTCTTTTACTTTATTAAAATGTTACAACCAATTTTACTAAATAGTATTTAATTACTCTTGCTATTACATAAATGAGGTAATGTAGTAATTATGCAATTATTTAATAAGTTTTATTACAACATGGCATTGCCCCGTAATGCTTAATTAGAATTAAAATTAAAAATGTCAATTTTATATTACAGTTAAACATTCTACTCTGAAACTGGGAAACATTTAATGTTCAATTTTACTTTAACCGATAAAGTTTAATTTTAACAACCTTTAAGTAGACTTATTTAATTAGTGGGCCTTGCAATTACTGTTTTTGGTAATAAATGTGTGGGTGGCAAGAATGAAGTTTCCTCATTTAGAATACCACCATAATTCTCATCTCATCGTATTTGAATAAGAGCAATTGGCCTTATATATAGCCCGACGTTAACTCCTGATATACAGTTCCTTGCGCATGGAGGAACCGTTTCAATTCCTTCTCTGTATTACGTATTACCACACGTGAGCGTAATTGCGTACTCCCGCACACTGGCAACATATGCACATACACGCACACAAACACACATGCACACACGCACACACGCACACACGCACACACGTACACACGCACACACGCGCACTCGCATAAACACACACATGCGCACGCATACACACACTCACACGCACTACGCACGCACACACACGCACATACTAACACACCCATACACACACACGACACACGCACACACACGCACACACGAACACACGAACACAAGCACACACGCACACGCGCACACACCACACGCACACATGCATACGAGCACACCGGCCACACGCAGCACACTCACACACGCACACACACGCACACACGCACACCACCACGCACTACGCACACACCACACACACGCACGCACTACGCACACGCACACACGCACACACGCACACACGCATACACAGCACACACGCACACACACACACGCACACGCACACGCACACACGCACACACACACGCACACACGCACACACAACACGACACAACACACACAGCACACACGCACACGCACACACACACACACCACACACCACACTACACGCACACACGCACACCACACACACAACACACATCACCACCACACACGCACACGACACACGCACACAGCCACACCACACACGCACACACGCACACACACACCACACGCACACACGCACACACACACACAGCACCCACACTATACACACACACGACACACACAACACCATACACGCACACGCACAGCACACACACGACACACACCACAGCGACACCACACACGCACACGCACACACCTACACACACCACCACACACACCACACACACACACACGCACACACACACGCAACACCACACACGCACACACACACGCACACACGCACATATACACACACAAAGCACACACACACGCATACACACTACACGCACATACGCACACGCAACGCACACACGCACACACGACACGCACACACTATCACACGCACACACACGCACACTAACCACACAACACACACGCGTACACACTACGCACACACGCACACACGCATCACGCACATACGCACACGCACGCACACGCACACGCACACAACACAGACACGCACACACGCACACGCACGCACACTGCACACACACACGCACATACGCACACACGCACACACGCACACGCACACACAACACACGACACACGCACACACACACACACGCACACACGCACGACACACTGCACACGCACACGCACACATATACACTGCACACACACACACGCACGCACACACACACACACACACGCACATCCAGACATCATGGCCGATCTTGGCGAAATTCGCCAAAAGTTGTAATATAAGCTAATAAGTTGATTTAGCGGTAGTGAAAAAAGTCGATTGAATAACCTTCTACACCTGCATACATTTGTATTTGTAGGTTGGAAGGTAAAAGTAAGTTATGTATCTGTGATACAGTTTTGTTACACAACAGATCTTCTATCACCAGAAGATGTAGCTAAACCGAAATGTATGTAAAATTTTACTTAATGTCTTTGACAATTTTAGTAAATACATAACTCATGTGTTTTGTTAGGTTGACTTGTTGTTGGGAGTACGACAGTGCAGTATGTATTTCGCCATCAATTGAGAAATTCAGCATTCAAAGTTAATATTTAGATGATATTGTGGCAATTATGCAATGGACTGTGCTGCGCACTTGAGGTTAGGAACAATTAAAGCAGCTTACCACGTAGTTGTCATGCTGTCTAGCAACACAATATGGAATCAACTATTTTATCCCTTAGGCGCATGACTTGAGTGAAATTATCCACACATATCTAGCCACACTTTAGCAAGACTGGTTCCTACGTGTGTAGGGTTGCCAAATCTTCTTCTCAATCGTTGAGTATTATTTATTATAAACTAAATAGGGTAAATTCTACATAAAATGAGTGTTATTTAATTTTTTAGTGAAAAAAAGTTTACCGTGTAGTTTTTAATTAATATTAATTGGTTTTTACCTCTATACATTTAATTCAAATGTGACAGGTGTTAGTGAAATAATGTGAAGATAGATGGTGCCACCGGCGACAGCAAATGTCCATATCTGTTCATAGAATATATTCACTTAAAACATGTAAATAAACTTACACTTGCTTAAAACGAAAATAAAAAGCAAAATTATCAATACCTATATATGACTGAAAACGTCGTTTGTGATGAACATGCGAAAATGAAAAATATTGATAAAAAATTATTTAAGGGTGACCTAAAGATGATGCCAAAAAAATAATAACGCTTCATTGCAGCAATCACTCTGTAATATATTTAGACAACCACAAATTTATTTGCCTGTACGTCAAAAGCGGTAAGTGTGAATCAACACAAAAGGATGACAGAACGGTAGTGCCAAGAAACGATATGTGCATAATGATAGCAAGCTATCTCGCCATCTCATTTAGGTCACCTCAGATTTATTTGCCTGTCCGTCCAAAGGTGTGAGAATTAAAAACACTAAAGTCATTTAGGGGTGATAAAAAGTTGTGTCAAAATATAATAGCGCATAGCGATAGCAGCCATCCGGTAATAAGTTTAGAGATTTATTTTCCTCCCAGACAAAAGGGGTGGGAATAAAGAATAACAACTACTACGAAACAGCTGCAATCGATGGGCGTTATTGCAGCTTGATATGGAAACAAGTAAATCTGCGGTTGTCTTACCACAGAATATCTGCTACTATTGGTTTTTTGACATAGCCCTTTCATCCCTACTTAATGGTTTAGTATTGTTATTTCCCATTCTCTTTTTAACGCATAGGAAAATAAATCTGAGGTTGTTTAAGCGTAGTACGGAATGGCTTCTATAATTATGCATTACTGCGTTTGGCTGCTATTACTACGTGTTATTGCTTTTCTGACACCATCCTTATGTCACTCTTAAATACTCAGAGAGGCAAGTAGATCTAAACTTACTTACTAAACTTACACAATGGCTGCCGTCATAAGACGTTATTGGTTTAGTACTGTTATTTCTCATTCTCTCCCCATTTGACGCGGAGGAAAATAAATCTGAGTTTCTTTAAACGCAGTACGGAGTTGCTGCTACGAGAATCAAAACTTACTTTCTCAATGGCATGACACGTTGTTGGTTTTCTGGCGCAACCGTCCAGTCGCCCCTAGAAAATTTGTTATTGTTAGTATTTATTCTCACTCCTTTTGACGTGGTGGAAAAAAAATGGTGTTGTCTAGACTTACTACAGGATAACTGCTATTACTATTCCTAGATAAATAGGGCCGGTTCTAAACCACTTTTGGCGGGAAATGTAAATTTCAAGGTCATGTGTTTGGCGGGGAAGTTTCAAGCTCGACACTCACTTAAATGTAGGATAAACAGTTCATTTGAGATCGATTTCACTAAAGAAAATAGCATTGGTCGCATACTAGGAGTCTAAAATATTAGAACCAAATATTTTGCACACATTTGTCTTAGACATTCAAATCCTTAAACACACTAATGTGCAACATTATGAATGGATCTTATCGAAGCGGGAAACCAGCAAAAGTATTATATCAGATTGACGTTTCAATTCCACTAGGTTATTGTCTGCATAAAACTCCAAGCAATACTCAATATTTAGACGTAAACACCGACGTAATTAGTAATATAATGAGAATGAATCCGGGCCCAATTCCCTCTTTCAAAAATTCAGATAAAAGACATCCGTACAGTAAATCGTTAATTAGTCATCGACCTTCATTGCGGTTAACACGTGCAGAGAAATATTTTTTAACGTCAATTGGTATAAAAGTTCTCATCGACAATGCCCGAACCGTTAAACGTCTTTCATAATGTACATTTTGATGATACTATAATTAAATCACATATTCACACTTATCTTCCGTATGGATCTTGTAAATACCGACCTTCCGAAGGAATATGCAGCTTAATTCTAAGACAAGATCTAATTACGCCTGCCAACCATAGTTTTTGAGTTCAAAAAAGATGATAAAAATCATGGAACTTGACCTATAATTTTCCCAACTTTCTTTTCGAACTAGTTCGTTATGAGTGGTGATCAAGGAGTGGACGTTTGCAGAAATCCAGGGATATATTTCTTATACGGCAAGCAAGAAATAAGTAATAAGCTATTTGGGGTAGGTCACCAAGGAGTGAAGAGTCATCACAAGTAGAATTCGAAGGAGAAAATGAAGAAAAATCATTTATTTCATACTGTACTGTAATATTGGGTTTTACGGTAGAGTGTAGTCGATAGTAAAACACATTTTTACGGTAGGGTAGGATTTTTACGAAACTCAACCCAAAGCTGGTTTTATAAGAAAAATTTATTTATTAACTATAACGTATTTATGAAAAATAAACCAAGTTATAACCCTCAATTGGGACTAAGAATATTTTGGAACCTGAAAACTAATATTAATTGTGCAATTTTAGTTTCCAATAACTTTATCCATTTTTACTTGACGCAGGTTTGAAAAATGCATTTTTGGTTGTTTGTAATTTTGAGTGAGTTGAGTATTTATTAAAGTACGTTACGTTATTCGTCCAGTACCTGGACATTACGTACACATTACGCAAACAAATTCTGACTCGGCTTCGCCTCGTCCAACTTAATTACTTATTCGTTCGTAATATTACAATAACATCAGAAGCCTTAAGGTACATCTGAATTCTGAGTATTATCCATATGAAGCAATGTATTTGAACTTTAGTGCTAACCAATACATACCTGACTATCAAAATTTTTTGAAATTCCGATGTGATTACTATAATGGAGATGATAAAGATGCATTATTCAACTGTTCCGAATTCAAATCAAGTCCAGTATTTGTAATAGACTGCTCTAAACAAAATGAATCCTTAAAAAACTGAACCTACGACCTGTACTTTGCTAGAGTACAGGTCGTAGGTTCAAATCCTACTCGAGGTAAACTTTTTATTTATGTATTTAATAAAATTAATAATAATTTTTAATTACATATTTACCTTTGAACTTATTCGTTCATAACAAAAACTTATAATAGTTTAATGTTAGTCAAGTTGCTTTGGTATGTGTGAATCCTAGCGATATTTCAGGCTCACATTCCATTAACATAAGTAATTTGATTGTAATCTCATTACATTTAGAATTTACATCAGTTCTACAGACATAAAGACAAAATTTACATCGATTGGGGCTTGAACCTTGATGGCGCAGTTGGTTAGCGCGGTACTCTAGCAAAGTACAGGTCGTAGGTTCAAATCCTACTCGAAGTAAACTTTTTATTTATGTATTTAATAAAATTAATAATAATTTTTAATATGTACGTATACTCTAATTCATTAAATCAAAACAAGTACAAACTTTTACAGGAAATCTTACTTCCAACGAAGGATATAGGTTACTTTACCTTCAGTGATAATCAAGATGTGATTTAGCCTAACTGTGCAAAAACAAACTCTATTTTTACTTTCGATGATGTCGATTGTGAAACACAAAATAACATAAAGGTAAATTTTTCCTAGGAGTATATGACTATATATTGACTTTTTCTATTTGGGTCAAACCTACAGTAAAATTCGACAACAATTAATTCGTGGTAATCCGAATCTAATTATATTATTTGAGCAAGATGGATTAAACCTGAAACGTGTGTATGAGGATAATATAAGTCTCACCATAAGTATGACATTTTTCGGGACATGTTTTCAAAGTACTGGGTACATCCGTTTGGTTTCATGGTCATAGACAATTTGGACGCTCACATGTCCAATATCAATTCAAGAAACTAACCTCTCAGTTTAAACTGATTGATGATAATCAATTTGATATCGATAATAAGTGACTCAGCAATATAGCCAATCCCATAGATCCTCAAGATGCCATCAGTAAGCAATACTATTTATCAACAAGGTTTAATTTGGATGGAAATAGTTTGACACTGTTGGTGAACCCGAACGTAGATGGTGATGATATAAGTAAAAGATATGTTGATCGTTGTTTACAAGCGGTTCAGAAAGCTTTTAAACCAACTCTAACGCTTATCTAGTGTTGGAGCAAGAACTATATAAAATTAAAGAAATTGTAGATAAATTAGTGCCATGTCTAAATTACCACTCGTCAATGAATTGCACAAACCTGCACGAAAAAAATTTAAACGAACGCGAACAGTAATTAAAGATTTGGATGACCTTTGGCCAGTAGATTTGGCAGAATTTAACACATTTGCCAAACCAATTAAGGTCTACAATTATATATGAGTGGTTATCCACTGTTTCTCGAAATACTTGTGGACTAAAGGATAAAACACAGGTCAAGAAGATACCGAGGCCATGCAAACAATATTAAAAAGGCCGGAAACCTAAAAATTTTGCAGGCACATGCAGCTAATTCAGCGTTATGGAGTCAATCATTTCTCCACCTATAGTACAAAAATGTTGCAATTGTGGAACCTGTTATCAGAACAATTAAACTGCTCTATATAAGACGTTTCGCCTACAAGATAAATACAAATGGATTGATATAATTGATACTGTAACGAAGGATTACAACAATCGTAAGCATAGAACCACCGAAATGAAGTCCAAAGATGTCGGTAATCATACAAAGCTAGAGGCTTACACTCACATAAAAACATTCAATAGGAATCGATATTCTGTGGGTGGAATAGTACGAATCACTAAAATTAAAAGTATTTTTGCCAAAGGATACACACCCAATTGGTCTAGTGACTTATTTGCGATTAAGAAACTTCGCATTACTAACCCCACTACGTATATGTTGGAAGACATGAAAGAAGGGTTTTATGAAGACGAATTACAGGAAACAAAGTACCCTGGCGTGCACCTGTACAAAAATTGCTTAGCTTCAAGAACAATAAATTATTCGTAAAGTGGTGGGGATTGGATGAAAGACCATGGATCAATAAAAATGATATTATTTTATAAGTAGACATTTAATTTATGAGTTGTGAAATACATTACACACATAGTCATAGCAATAGGTTTTTAACAAATATATAGCTTTTACATGAAATAAGACACAAAAAAAATTGTATTTTGTTTTAAATATAAATATTGCATTAATAAACCATGTTTTTCTAACATTCACTATATTATACAGTAAACCTAAAGTAATTCTGTACTCATTTAAATAACTGAATCTGATTTACATGTCCATCCCAAACACGAATTTATATTTGTTTCACCTTTATAAATGTTTTCTAATATCCAATTGTAAATTTTGTGATGTTTCTCGTTTTCTCAGAGTTGAAACTTATAGGAGAAGTTTTGTTCTTGTAATATTTCCATCAAAATGTCGAGGCACCTGTAATTAGCAGAATATGCTGCTTTCTCAATACATTCAGTTATAATAAAAAAGTGTCTTTATAAGCATAATTAATGTTTTCTAAGTTAGATTTAACATTTTCTGGCGTACAGTATGAATCATCAACCCATAATAAATTGTGTACATGCATTTTAAGCGGTATGTCACCAATTGAATTATAACCTTTGTCAGGACACAATTTCATGGTATTGTCTAATTAAATTTTTTTTATCTAATAATGTCTTAATAATAGCTTCTTTCACACACTTTGAGTTTATAGCATCCCAGTTAAAACACTCATCAGGAACAACAATATGTATATTCAGTACAAGTAAGTAACTTCCCGGGGAGGACTTTCCCATCAAATAACGTTTCAGGTACTATCTATAGATTTTAACACTGCTGTAACATAGTTCCTGTAATTTATATATATATATATATATATATATATATATATATATATATATATATATATATTTATATATATAGTATTGTATATTTAAATATTTATTTGAGCGATAAGCATATCATAGTTAAACATTGTACAACTGTGGAAATTTGGTTTTGATATGAAACCATGAGCACCATGACGACCATCCCATTTCGTTACTAAACGTATATCCTTATACTTCCATACATTTTTAATCAGTTTCCCAAAAACGCTATTAATCATTAATTCATAAAAATTTTTGTCAAATTCATTTTGAGATTGTTGACGCATGTGGTATTAAATCGATATATTTTTTAACCAAATATTCGGGTGCCAGTGGTAGATCCTGTGACTTTCATTTAATTCTATTGGACATTCTAAATCGCATTCGATTATATAAAAAATTTCTGAATAGTCAGGATGGTTTATTAAGTTCAAAGGTTCAAAATTAGCTTCATCCACAAAAGAAAAGTCGTCGAATGGTAAAAATTCAGTCATGGCGGCACCATATAAGTTATTAACATCGTAGTATATTAAATACACACTTTCAGAAGTGGGATCAAATTTGTCTGCCGTATATTTATTGTTAGCTGTAGTATACCGATTAGAACATTGAGCCACACCTCTTCTAATTCCTCTTGCGATAAACGTTAGCATATAAATGTCTGTACATAGTTCTAAATTTACTTATATAATTTTAATCATAGCATCGAAGGCTAAACCGACGGCCGTACAATAGTGAAGGGGATCATGTTTGTAAGTACTTAAACAGGTTTGCCGAAGATTTTCGAAAATGTCGGCTAAAAGTAGATTGTCGGTTTTTAGATACAAATCTGAGTATTCCCCTTACGATTTAATATTAAGTTTGTTCCAAACGTTAACCGCATGTGCAGAACTCGCATCATTAGTTCCTTCATTATTAAGATGTTTCCTTGGAAGGGAGCCTGGTCTCGCTTAATTTATTTCAAGTACCAATATACTCATAAGGAAGTACACCTTTGCGAACTAGTAGAGAAAATGTTTCATCATTGTTACAATTAGCTCTGGTAATAATTTTCATTATTATTTTCAAAATAGTTTGACAACTTTTCAACTCCTCGTAGATCTGAAAGAGTCAATAGATCTAAACTTAATTTTAGTTCCTTCTATTACTTTCGTGAAAGAGATATATCCATCTTTGTTTATAGGCAGCAGTGAAATGAAACCGGCAACAGTAGCCAATCCTCTAATGATGAAATGTTAATCGTAACCTGATAAATTATGAAATACAAGTCTGTAGAATGTGAAATCTTTATAGTTTAGGTTACTCTTCAGATGTGATGCTCCCCAAAATGCTTCAGTAAAACGGTTGTGGTCTCTAACTTTTATATCATAATCAGTAAATAGTTTTCCGAAAATGTGACAAATCGTGGCGCATTCAAAGTGTTTAACCTGACAGAGACTTACAGTTTCCATAGGAATTATTTTATTGCTCATTTCCGTAGCCCAATGTGCAATACTTTGAAGCTCTTTAACACTGAATGCAATCGTTTGATGTATAAACCCTAAATCCATATAAATAATCATTGTATAAATACTTCAAGAAGTAAGCAGTGCTGAAGGGTATATGTTTGGAATTAAATAGAGTATTATTTTCAAAGCATGTTAAATTTGTACACTTTTCTAAAATACTAAATCCTCACAAATTACAAACGGTACCTTTTGCTGGAATGTGAAATTTTTAAACTTCAGGAACATTTCCGCTTTGGTAGGTAGCCTGGCAGAGCATTGATTAAGTTGATGACAGTAAGTGGCGTGTTTTTGTAGAAGGCGATCTGAAGACAAATGGTTCGTTCAGACATCAATAACAAATAAATTTCTTGTGCTCCTTATTCGATAGAACAAAGAGCTCACATGTTTTAATTTACGTGAAATGATAAACAGTATTGCTTTTTTTTATTAATAACATCAGCAATAGAACCCGCTGCGTGATAATTAGCAGAAAGTACTAAAAGATTTATAGGTTCCCAGTCAGTACTTTGATTTTCACTTATTGCAAGTAGTAATATGCCTGTGCCCTCAATGCAAAATAAATTACTAGAGAGATTGTTTAATTTTTCAAATTTTTTCATCCAGTTTAACGGGGAAGTGAATTAAATCGTAATTCAAAACATATCTAAAATGAGAATAACTGTAAACTCTTTCTGTATGATATTGCACGGGACATAATGCCGAAACAACAGCCCACGGGAAGCAATACTCATCTGGTTTTTAACATTCACTACCTCATGCTTTACTGATAGGAAACAATACATTTTAACATAAGTTGAAAGGCTACCCCTAGATGGAGTGTCGCTATTAATATTCGTATTTAAATGTAAAGCTTCATATAATATCCAACCGGAATCCTTTTCCGAAAACCATTCTAATTTCTTTTTAAATTTATAATAAACGCTTTCGTTATGCCACTCACATACATTGGTTGCAATATCAATGACATATTTTTTATGGCAAAGGTCTCGACAACCTGATTATGAGGTTAAATGAAATTGCAGGCTGAAACAACATTCACCTTTAGCGTCGATTACCTTACCATTAATTTAACTTTTTGTGCAAAGCTATTGTATTCATTTTGTAAAAAAATGAGAGGGTCCTTGATGTTTGCTATATTGACTATAATTCCTGTAAGTAATATACCATTAAAACATGAATCGAGAGAGTACCAACATCATTTTCGTGTACGTTATTTAGTGAAATCAACAGTTCCAATTCCTGTTTTCTCTGAAGCGTTCTTTAACCGTTTAAGTCTTGCAAGATAACGCTTTAAAATTAATTAACTGGTTGCGAGATTAAGCAGATTCTCATTTGTCTCCAAATAGATTTTACTTTGAATTATATTATGCAATAGCTTAATATTAGTGTTAATTATACGTATGTGCTTTTAAAAATTCATTTTTTGTTTTGAACAATGGAATAATACATCTTGTTAAATTAACGATATCACTACTACTTGGCATAACCTTACTCATAGTATCCAACAATGTATAAATATGAACACCTTTGTAACTGCCGATTACGTAATAATGAACTTTACTTATTATTCATAAGTAATATCTAATTGCTCTAGACAGCTAAACTAATAATTTAAGTAACTATAATACTTTAGATTTAGAATTAAATTTCTCGTCACGATTGCAATGTATAGACTGGTATGAAACTGCTCTTTATCTACTTATATACTGCCATAAACCGCATTCAAGGTCAAATATCACTAACTGGTTACAAATTTTAGATATAAATAGATCAATGCTATAAAGGAGTATGCATAGAAACTAATACATAAATTGTCAAAGTTACTTTTGCACGCTATAGGTATTTATCTTAACGGCTCACAGTTACTAATTTTGAGTTTCCTTTTCAGTTCTCGAGGTGTAAATTGCCAAAATTACCAAAATTCCCAAGGTCACAAAAATAATTTGTATTATATGTCTCAAATTCGACACAGGTCCATTACTTAAGTACTCTAACACAATTTCGAAATAAAATTTCACTGTAAAATCATTTTGAATTATACTGCACCTAACAGAAACACAAAATAGGAAAAAATTGTTCACAATTTTAACTAGAATGGCTTACTTTTAGACAACTAATTGACCTTTACTCAATTTAGCCAATACAAGAACCATTTAACCTTGACCTACTTTTGAGCATAGACAACATCCTGTCATTTTTTCTGTTTCCACGAACTGATTCTATTTTTTAGGTTTCTAAGAATTGTAATATTATACTCCTAGACGTCAATAAATCTTGACCATGAAGATCTTGACTCAATTTTAGCAAAAATAAGAACCATTTAACCTTGACTTACTGTTTATCATAGACAACAACCTGTTATTCTTCTTGTTTCCATAAACTGATTATATCTTTTTAGATTTCTAAGAATTGTAATACGATGCCCCTAAAAACTAATAGATTTTGACCTTGAAGGGTTTGGATTAATGTAACCCGTAGAAAAGCCATTTAACCTTGACCTACTTTTTAACATAGGTAACAACCTGTCACTTTAGATACTTGTTTCCACAAACTGAGTATATTTTTAGAACCGAGCAGTACTGACCAGTCATTCATTAGGAATGCTTATTTTGCTAGAACTGGTTAGATTTCCAAGAATTTCATCTTCAAGGAATACTTATTTTGCTATTTCCAAGAATTTGGCCCTCCAAGATCTTCTACTTAGCGTTTCCATGAATTGGAAAGGTTAATAAACTTTGGACTCTCCCATTTCCACGATCTGATTTTCGAAAAATTGTAATACTTTTAATAAAACTATGACCTTGGAATAGGCCAATGAACTCTGAACTTGGAAAGGTCAATGAAAAGGAGGTGTGACCTTGTTTTGAAGTTTTCCGCGGACCTTCCAATTTCCCCGTCGAATACATGACCTTGAAATTTAAATTTATCTCCAAAAGTGGTCCAAAACCGGGCCTATATGTCTACTATTGTGCATCATTGTTTTTTTTTAAGACAACCTTTCTGTTTCACGTAAATGATTATTTTCTAATATATTTTGTATTCGCACGTTCTGACGGGGAGGCACATAAAACTGGGTTATTTCGGCGTCTTATGGAACAGCTACTATCATCATGTGTTATTGTTTTTTTCCTGATACATCCCTTCTGTCACGCCTTAAAGGTTTATTGTTGCTTTTCTAGATTCCGGTACCTTTCGACAGGAAAGCAAAGAAATTTGAGCTACTTTAAACATACGACCAAATGGCTGCTATAATTGCATGATCGTATTTTTTGGTCATATCCCTTCTGTTTCCTCTAATATTTTTTATTGGTAATGTATTTTTAGTTCTTCTTTGAACGGGAAGGTAAGTAGATCTGGGCATAGAATGGTCGCTATTTGACAAAGCCCCATCATTCACTCCTAAAAAGTTTCTTGTTGCTATTCTTCAGTTCACCCGTTTTGACCGGGAAGGAAGTAAATCTGGGGTTGTCTAAGCGTACCACAGACTAACCGCTAGCATTATACGTTAATATGTTTTTGACACAACCTTTGTGTCAAATATGAATGACTTATTATTTGTAATTTTAATCCTGACCCCATTGGACTGGGAAGCAAATAAATCATAGAGGGTCTAAACGCACTACAAAATGGCTGCTATCAATGTGCGTTATTCCTGAATTATTTATTGTTTCTATTCCTCATTCTCATCTCTGATGACGGGAAAGGGGAAATAAATTCAGGTTGTCCTATTGAGCGGCAGCTAGTATTATGAAATCTCTATTCTGTAAATTGTAGATGATGAAGCGTTTGAATGCTACCTATCAGGATATCGTTTTATATCCTTTTACAGCTCTAGTTCAAGAAACAACGCATCTACTTCCGGTTCGGTAGAATATCCCAGAGCATTTTAAAATGTATCGCAACTTTAGCAATTACATGACAATTTCATAATCAATAATCATGACAAAAGAAAACCCTAATTCAATAATGATCAAACTAAACCAATGTGCAATATATTGAAGTGAGGTCAAAATTGAGCGAAAAAATAAAATTAAGTTTAGAATTTACTTTAAAGCTAACAAGAAATAACTTGGAAAAATCAATTCTCAGTATCGAATCGATTCTTGGTTCAGAACCGTCATTGACCATGCACACAGAAAAATACATAAACGGTATTAAAGAAAACAACAAAAATTCAATATTCTCAGCAAAAACAAGACAAAGGGTTGAATTTAGAGAATCAAATGGTAGTTCTATAAATCACAAATTTATAAAGGCATGTAAGAAAAATGTTATTTGTACAACAAGGTGTTTTCCAAAAATCTTGCTACTCGTATGTCTAGTATTAATCCTATTTATTGGTACAATCTAGTTATCAATAGAACTATATGTTCACAGTCAAATTTGTATTCAGGGGGTTTCTCCATGGATAAACTGGATACAATATTTTACTAACTTAGAAATATTACGACCTAAAAAATAGAAAGAAGGTAAAGATTTAAATGTAAATGCAACAAAGAGTGTCGCTCGTTAGCAGACACCAATAAATGTGGTCCCAAGATACAAAAAAGTATGTATTTCAGTGAAAGGATTTACAATCTTAATGCCTTCCACTGGTATTATGGAAGACTGACCTTTTTTGGCATTATTCCTGTTTATCAAAAAATTGTAGTCTTAAATTTTGTTTTGCTAAGAAGTTTATGGCATGAATAAATGCAAACGACTTAATCAAACTGAACATTTTTTACCACTGGAACACTAAAGTACCATTCACAACCACTTAACTTAACTTACCAAATATTATAATTAACGTACGATTACGAAAAGCTCTCAGTTCACAATTACGTTGGAATGCTTCAGGTGGCGCAGGCGTCGTATTCAATTTTTACGTGAAGTATTTGAGGCTACCGATCAAAGTGAAATAAAACATAACCTACTCATAACCAACGCGCCAACCACATGTCAAAGAGTTATATCTGCTATCAATGTTGATGGTGGTGTGGTGGTGCCCCCGATTGGTACAATTGATAAAATTAACGTACAGATTCGTTTAAGTTGAAGTTGATTAAGTTAATTTAAGTGAATGTGAATGAATGTCATTTGATTCTCTGTTGTTCATCTTATCTTAATTTTTAGAATTTCGTAAGTTAAATGGTTGTGAATGGTACTTAACTGAAAATAAGTATGTTTCATCTATGCATTTGTATCTATGGAAAACATGACTCAAAAAATTTCTTCTTTCTAACTTGTAAAACCCGTTTGGCTTACTTCTATAATTAGTGCATCTACCGCGTTTCTAGCTCGAGTCGTAGGGGGTGCGATTAGTTAATTTGTTTTAATACCAGTAGTACAAAGAATTTCTTGGCTACTGACCACCGCGTTGATTTAAATCGTAATCATTGAAATTTAAATACATTAATAGAGTTCGCGATTTATTATGAATCATTCATTTTCATCCATCATTGGTGAAAGAATTTTGTTTGCCAAGGGGACCTGTGACCTTTGTCTTGTTACACGTCCAATCCGCAATAGGCGTCGCGTATGCTTACATTAGTAAGCGGGTTGCCAAGCTAGTGGAAATGGGCGGGGTCGAGATAAGGTGTAAAATTATTCAATAACAAGCTCAAACACCTCACACTTACCATAAATTTACAACTTATACAGCTCAGTCCGGAAAAGATGTCTCTTGGCGCCACCACAATCTTAATTTTGCTAGAATAAATTGTATTATGCGAGATTGTAAATTAATCCTATCTGACTGTGGAAGACAGGATTGCAGCCTACTCAGTAAAATCATACACTAACTTCTCAAAGTCAACACACTTCCAAACAAATCAACTCAAAACTTCAGAAAATTTAGTGATACACGGGTTGTTATAACTTACTGAGTACACCCTGTATAAATATATATATATATATATATCTATATATATATATATATATGTACAGGGTGGCCCACTTAAGCGGGATTGCTCCATAACTCCCTTACTATTACAAATACGAAAAAATGTCTTATATAAAAGTTGTCCAGAGTCATAAACTACACGTTTTAAATTTATTGTCAGAAATGGCGGACTTCCGATTATACCGGGAACAGGTGCCAACTTCGTTATTTTAAATAGAACAACCTATATATTATTACATTTTTGAATTCCTCGTTGAATTTAAAGGTCATTTTAATAACCATACTATGGGTCTACGTCGCATTGCTTATGAGTTATTTGACATTTTGTAGAAAAAATGACGTTTGCAGTGCCTCCAAAAACTTTCAATATCTCGAAGACGGATATCGATAGAGAGATGTGGCTTTCGTTTTTTACTTCCGAAAAGGGTACCGCATCATTCTCATTCCTTTCTAAAAATCTTGTTTTTAGAATTCAATAATTTCTATCGCTCCGAAGATAATTTTTTTCAAACATGGATAACTTGATTTTTTTAAATTGAACCACCCATATTTTCTTACATCAGCGGATAGGAAATTAAATTTCCTTTCCACTGATGTACATCATCGATATTTTGGAGTTATAGTTTTTGAGATATTCACATTTTTATCTAATTTCAGTTTTTATTGCGCATTGCCGCGGTGCTTTGGAAAGCGATTGTCAATTGTTTTAAAAAACTGATAAGAAACGTCAGTTTCTCGAGCTTCTGTTGTGCT
>JARFJB010000827.1:4600000-4675000 GCA_036346205.1 Vesta saturnalis
GAATATTGTTTAATATAAACTTACAAAACTAAATGAAAACTTGAATTAACTCATAAACGATAACAAACATCCCCTATACTTCTATGTTCTGTGCTGTCGATTATTTAAACTAACGTTATTAAAATTATATTAAGAAATATTTAAATTTTTCAAATATCTCAATGTTTATTAATCATTTTATTCTAGAATTATTAA
Source organism: Vesta saturnalis (assembly GCA_036346205.1). Lineage (NCBI taxonomy): Eukaryota > Metazoa > Arthropoda > Insecta > Coleoptera > Lampyridae > Vesta > Vesta saturnalis. The sequence continues at coordinate 4,600,196 of JARFJB010000827.1, forward strand.
CTGAAATGTACCATTTTGTACAAACTAAAGTAAAACTTCACTATGCAAATTTCATAGCTACTTGCACGTAATTAGATTTATCTCAAAATATATATATATATATATATATATATATATATATATATATATAAATATTCTTATCTGCCTTCATACAATCACCTTGGTGTTACTAACGATTGTACACATTCAATCTCGACGATGATCACTAATATTTAAGATAAATTTCACAAGCTTTTATTTAGTTAGTATAAATAGTTACTTCCGGGTCTCTTTATAATAACCTTAGGTCACGCTTCTCACAATCGAATACTAATAATAAAATATTCGTTGTATTAACTCCTAATCTGCCTAAGCACTTTTATTTCTTGAACAAAATCACAAATGTTTTCCTTCAACATACAATGTATTACATTAGTTATTTGTCTATGTCTATACGATTTATCCCCTTTAGGGTTAATGCAGGGGCTAAACGGGCCCAGCTAAATTATAATTTTCACAAAACAACTCCAACAACTAACCATTCCAATGGTTATCACTGGCGCTACCAGTACTCAGGAACCTCTAACCAATTAGCTAACCAAACACACGCTGCTCCTCAAATTTCGGCACTCGCTTATATACCCTCTGCTCGCCATATTACCAGTACGTCACAATAAATCCGCGCTAAACTTAAAATTCACCTTTCAGAACTGGACATTCCGCTGCGTCTCTACTCTTGCGTCACTGTGTCTGACATGAACAATCACGCTACCCTTATACTACACTCGTCGCCATCATTATTTTACGTGAAAATTTATAAAATCTCCTCGAAGAGCTCGTCTATCCTTACCATATTCATTCAGTGTATTTTACCAGATTATATCTCAACTTTCCATACATATCTTACGTGAGGGCGGATTTTACTTCCGCAAAATCTAACACACGCCCTCACATCTGTCACCTTCATTCGTGACCCTGCATTTATTGACCATTATTGCACAACATTACAAAAGTTTCTACAAACAAAAATACCTTACCGTACGTTAACAAAACATCGACATATCACAATCCACCCACTCACACGTCTACAACTACTTCTTTCAGTACAAATTCCTCCACACACAGTAGCAAAAGACCAGTAGCTTTACCAGTGTAGTATCAATAAAAATTTACTCAAAACATTATTTCTCAACCAAATTTAACTGTTCCAACGCGAAGGTCTTTCTATAACGTTCAGATATTCCTTCATACGACAACTAAAGCTTCATTAAAAATTCAGTAGCGTATTATTTACACCACTTACATCACGCCTACATAAAAAAAATAATTTCATGCAAACTCGTTTCAGCTGCACTCAAAACACGTTACATACGTTATCAAAATTCTACACATACACGGTGAATCAAAATAACCTTACAGTCTACCGTATCCGCTGTTCGTCCGAATTAACTTTGTTTTAGGTACATCTTCTACCGCAGGATAAGACCCTGGAATTTTATCCTCTACTGAGAAATCAGGAGCAGTGGTTCGGAACCGAACAAGGTCAGGACTGGCCCCAAAGATCACCTAGGCAGTAGCTTAACGTTGGGTGGCGCCCGAATCCGTTTGAAAATAAATACCGTTACTTATAACTATTTTAAATAAAAGCTTTTTCTAAACGAGTCTTAATTTTTTTACTGGTGGAAGCTTGCCACTACCGAAAAACCCATTACAAAATTAACCATTTTTATGCTCATTTAATTAATGAACTTAATCGTTCGATTTAAGTATAGTATTATTCCAGTACCTAAGCAGAAAAAATACGATTAAGTCGTATGAAAAAAGTCTTTCTTGTCGTTAAAAAGAGGATAAAACATAATATAATAGGGGTTCTGAAAATTTCGATTTTTCAAGAGTGAAAAATTTCGTGCGAAAAATTTCAGAACTTTAGGAAAACTTCATTTTGAAATCTTTCAATTTCCACATAGCAGTTGATGTATGTAGAGATGAGAATCCTTATTGATTTCTAGATCTCTGTCCATAAATATAATATTCATTTGTGCTTCATAAATATAGCAATTTGTTACACAAATGTGCATGACCACACTACATCAAATTTATAACTATTAACGATATTCAGTGTTTCAGTTACAAAATGTAGTACTTCCGAAAGACATCTGGTTCAACTTGTATTCAAAGAATCCTTTGAAAGCAAAACATTGCTATCTCTGTCAAAATGCACAGAAGTTATAGAAAAACACTCAATATTATCAGGAAGGACACCTCTCATCTTAAAACCCTACATTATAAACCGAAATAGGACTGATTGTTTGCTACCCGATTTTCCACTCTGACCAATAAACACTAAACGGGTTTGACACATATATTTTCCTATACAAGTATAATAACTAATATGCACACTTAAAACCAACTTATAAATTCATCGCATTTAGATATAATTAAATACTAAAGATCAAGATACTCAAAAATAAAACCTTCACAAAATGGTTAGCCCAGGGCCTTGATTAATCTCCATCCTGGTATTGGCGGTGGCATAACTGGCGTGGGTTCTGGAAAGGTCGAAACTCCGGTGGTCTCTTCAGGGTTGCTGCAAAAGTAATATCACCGGCATTTTTACAATAGAGTTAACTAAAATCATCTTAATTCTCTGTACGAAAGGAATAAAAAAGTGAAAATTAAATATAAATACTGGAATATTTTAAGTACGTCCCTGCCTAGTAATATCGGGATCGGGTAACTGATTTATACAGTTACAGCAAAGCTATTTCTCGTTGGAAATATTTTTAAAAAGTATAATGCAGAGGTAAATGGTTTGGTACCCGCTTTTCTAGGTCGTTCAGAAAGTAAATACTTCTAAAGGGACATACATGGCTTGTATTTATACAATTTTTGTCTATTTCTATAATAGAATTTTTTACGTGTTTAACTAATATCTTTAAAGGGGTTGATTTAACAAATAGTAGCCGTCCTAATTAGTGTTTAACACTAATTACGTGCAATTAGAATATTTCCTAGTTATGTTTCGTAACTAGTTGGGATTTCAATGCAAGGAGTTTTGTGTTCTCTCTGCCCTTTCTATCCTTATTAAGACACTATTAGTGATGGAATAATTGGTGGAGGTGGTGACTACTGTGTTTAAAATTATTTACAGACGTGAAACTGAATAATGGGTATTCTCGTGTTGAATATTTATGTGAGCGAATAAGTAATTCGTTTACTGCTTGAGTATGCCGTTAGTGACTGGTTTAGGTAGCGATGGTTGTGATGGTGGAAGGATACCTGGTGGGTCTCTAACTCGGGGGCTGTATAAGGTAATTAAACCTTCGGGAACGATCAGTTTACAGGAATATGTATTATACAGGCGGGCAGGATAAACCAAACGTCTTACGGGCTTTCTTATTAAATAAAGTTTCATACAGGATTAATTCTTTAAGTTGGGTTGTATCGCAACGTGCGATCTGGGACGGATCTGGGATGGGATTGGAGTTTAATGCTCGCTTGTTTTACGTACTCTTTGCGGATTATATCACAAAGAACTGGAAGCTGGCGACCGACATAATTGTCTAGTTATGGTCTGCTTTTTCAGTTCTAATTCGTGGATACTACACGTTGTTTAAGTAAGTGGCCTGGAACGGTGCATTTGTGTGAGTTTGTGTCAGCCTGTTGTGCTGTTTTAGAAGTTACCATCATGTCTACAGGCAATTGTTAGGCGTTCCAATGGGGACTATCATTAGCCCAATCCTCAGTCAGTTTATAAGGGACAACCTCTTAGATCGGATCCCACAACAGCTTGCGTTCACTCCTCCTTTCATCAAAAAATATGTAGACGATATAATATGCACCATTCCGATAGACCAAATAGATAATACTTGCAATATATTTAATAGTTATGATCCAAATATACAGTTTACAGCCGAGGTAGGGAATAGAAGAGCGATGTCCTTTCTGGATACCCTACTTGTTAGGAATGGATTGAACATCTTTAGATTCTATTGGTACCAAAAAGGTATACAATCTGGTCGCTCTATTTAAATTATAGAAGCTATAAAATACAGTATCCACTACCTCTGATGCCACTTTCGCCACGAGTAATTTGAGGAAGTTTATCGAAAATTCTTATCCCAAAAACCCTGGTCAATAAAATTCTTTTCTCACAGGAAGATCGAGCTATGCGACAACAGTATACCACCTGCAACAATTACTGACTCCCCACAACCTGCTCAGGATATAGAAAATAAAATGTACACTGGTCTTACACATTTAGAAAATGTCATCCCACAAATAAAACATATTTTAAAACCGTTTCCGGTAGTCACTGCTGATAAATCACCTGTTACCGTTAGCTCCCTATTCTCTCCTCTTACTATTTTCTAACGTTATATATGCAATAAATTTCACAGAATGCTCTGGTGGGTACATCGGACAACTCAATTTCTAAAAGGTGGGGTCTCTGCACATAAGTCTGGCATAAAGTATGAAAGGTTGGATATCACTTGCCAACTCTATTCTGTAGAGAATAACCATCCTTTCGACTTTGGCAATTCAAAAATTTTAGAAAAAGAAGGAAACCTCACAATGTGACATGAGTAATCTAAATACAATGTATAATTATTTACTAAGCATAGACACTAATACATAAACTTAAAATTTTCATTTATTAGTTTAGGGATACTTTTAAATTTCCCGCCACGAAACTTTGATTTAATTTGGTACTTCTATCCTTTTCTAATTGATAATCTCAACACATTTGGTCACTTTCAAATTTAAAAGAACGATTTCGTCGTGGACTTCCATTTTGTCCAGTTTACATTAATTGTAGGTTTTTTTTTATTTATAATTTTTAATAAATCTAGCTTAAATTATTTTAGCATATCCTATTAAGATGCATTCTTACATTTCACTTATATTTAGTTCAGATAGTCTGCATTTGTTCCATGACACATCTTAGTAAAAACACACTTTTCATTAATATTGTAAGTTAAGACTTTTATAAAACTGTACATATTCTGACCTCAGTAAAAATGAAGAAATAAAATTATTTCGAAATATCGACTATAATAATTGAGTTTTAAATTTTGTAAAATTATCAGTTCGTGTTAGACTCTATACCCAAAGTTCTCCCTTATATTATTGTATTTCGAACGAAGTGGGTCAAATTACTTCAGATTACTTCTTGCAGCTCTAACATTATATATATATATATATATATATATATATATATATATTGAGATGATTAGAAGTAGGAATAATAAAGGGGATAGAGTTTATTGAGTTTGAATTTCTCTATAGTAGGTAAGTTAGATAAGTTTGTGGAAGTATACAGTTCGTTTTCAATGAAAAAATAGTTACGAGTGCAAAATTATGGTTTTTCATGTGACAAAACAGGCTTTGTGGGGTTTGCACATAGTTTTTATTTCATAAAAGCATTGAGCTATACCAGTAGAAAGGTCAAGATGATCAATCTTAATGGATACGATTAGTTTCGTGTAACATATTTATGTAATTTCGGATTTTATTCAATGAATTTTAATATTTTGAACACATATCAGGTATTGATCACATGGAATATGATAATTATAATATGTAGAATGTATAGTATTAGGTACAATGCATAAACTATTTAAAATAAGAAAGAAAGGGTATGAACATGGTATATTTGTAATTCAAAGACAAAGTATATAAAACGTGCATAAGAAGTGATAGTGACTTAAAAACATAATTAAGTACATGAGCAACATTTGAGCAGAGTGATATTTAATATAAAATTGCAAATTCTATACAAAAATTAACAAAGTAGTTAAACAATGTGAAAATGTGAAATGACAAAATTAAGAACTATAGGGTACAAGTAAACAGTATTGGTGTTAGAGACAGATATAAGAACACATTTTATGAACATTTCAAGTATTATAGACAGTTATTATACAAATTAAAAGTAAATTTATAGCAAGTTAGGTTAAGTATTATTTGTAAGAATTTCACAAAATTATTGTTTTCGTAGGGTAAGATAAGTTTAAAATAAATTATAAAAACATTTAATAGTAAGTTTCCCTCATTTCAACAAGGAATTTAACTATAAATATGTAATATAAACATAAAATTAGAAAAGTTAGGTTAACTACCTAAATTTTAAATGAGAAAGTAGAAGTTTTGTAAAATTTAAATAAAATGGATTGAAATAAATGTATTCTGATACAGTTTTTATGTGGAATTTGAATATGTAATTAGTTTAGTTGTAGGATGTAAGATTTTTTTGATATTAGTAAATTTAGATTATAAGTTGTCAGAATGAAAATTATCGAAGCGAAATATGGCTTGTGAGATGTCTTTTTATGCGGAATTTTGCCCTGATTCCAAATCTGTAATTAAAAATCAAATCCGAATTGTATTAAAAAAAGATGTAACATAATTTATGTTTTAGTTAAGTTTAGAATTTTGTTTAGACCAATCAGAAGCTAGAATCTTTTGTGTGTAGTGTAGAAAAAAATTGAAAATTTGGTATTTTTGCTTTTTGAAATTTTTGTGACTAACAAGTCATAGTGTTAGTGTTATTTGTGTTAACAAGTAAGTAACAATTCTCGTAAACATTATCGGAATTGAAACGCGATCGACGTAGAGTTGAGATATTCAGAAACAATTGTTTTAACCTATAACTAAAGTTAAAAATAAGGTTACCGATCACAATCGTTCGATAAAATTGTAATTGTTTCGTTTTTCAAGATCGTGTGCAAACATCGGGTGATATGCAATTTTTTGTATGTTAATAAATTCTTCAATTATCTTGGATTCGATGTTTATTTTGTTGATAGTGATTAATATCATAAAATAAATCTTCACTTCCTAACGGAATCTAAAATAAAGGTGCAAAATCTATATGAACTTAAAATACAAAATTAAATCAGAGAAATTATTAAATAAATAATACATTTTAAAAATAACACAAATAAAATAAAATGCTGGCCGATAAGTATTTGAGCATTGTAAGTACATCGTATTTACCACATGAAAAACAGTCAACAGTTATTTGATTTGGATGAAATAATGGAATGTTAAGCAGCATATTTGGGACAGCAAGGCAGTATCACCGATTTATGGAAGGAAGTCTACGTCCAATGTTTAATGTGGACCAACCCGACATAAACATTATTTGAAATTTGCAGCAACACATGTGAGTTGTATTTCGCTTTCATAACCCTATTGCATAGATTATATTTGTTTTTGATGTCCTGTATTTATTTTTTTAAAATAATGTATAAATATTTGTACGAATTCACGTGTCAATATCTGAAAAGTAAATGATTCAGCGTTATATTAAAATTAATAAGTTTACTTCAAACAAAATTAAAATTGTCCTCAATAATTTAGATCAACTGCAGAAATTTTTGACAGGATAAATTTATTTCAGTATTAAGTGCGCAGCGCATGCGTATTTTGTGCAGATCTCAACAAAGTTGGTTTCACATTGTAACTGTTTATTATAAAATACAATTTGATCATTTACATGAATAATCACAGATTAAATTTATTTTGCCTACAATCAATGTTTAATACAATTGAACCCTATCCCCAAAAGAGACACTGAGCTAGTACGGCGCATAAGATATATTTTTGTTAATATTATCACAATAAGAAACACATATCCCCAAAGTTTAAATAAGAACCCCATATTCCCCAAAGTAGTTTAAAGTTTAAATAAATATAATTTTAATTTTTAAATAATTATAGCGTCACAATATATATATATATATATATATATATATATATATATATATATATATATATATCTTTGTAGAAAAAGGTACCCGTTACGATTAAAGCAATAGTAGCACCCGCTTGTATGTATTGATAGGTATAAAAGCTACAAAAGTGGCATAGCTATAAATAATGTTTAAGCGGCACCCCTCTGTACACCTGAAAATAATCACCTACCAAGGTGACACCCTCCACTGTTGCCACTTCAATAGGTGCCGTAAAATAGTTTGCTGTTTATTTTATTATCTTAACAATTGAGGTGCAGTAAGTACTGTAACACTGTGACACCATTTTATAAATGAATACATTCTTGAATTATTTTAGTAGAAGTTCAAAGGTAGGTAATTTTTGAAATAAAGTTACTGATATTTTTTATTTTATTTAAAACTTGAAAATACAAAAATATTACTCCTTGTAAGTTTGATGTTATATAATTCATGTACATTTATGTAACCATTCACTTTTGTGACAAGGGGCCTCATTCGCAATTTACATATTACTATGACTTTATTTTTACATGCATTTGATTTTCTCTTTAATTTATATTAATTGACTGCTAAAAGCAACTTTTCATTATACCAGTCTTGTGGGTCTGTATGAAACTTGGAAAATTCAAGCTTACAGGCCACAAAAGTGACTGGTTACATAAATATGTATATGAATTATATAACATCAAACTTATAAGGTACGTACAGTTTAGGATTGAATCGAGTAGAATTAGTTGCCTCGATAGCTTTGACGGTTAAGAGTCCTACTCTAGATAAGTAGTGGCCGTGGGTTCAAGTCCCATTCGAGGCAATCTTTTACTGACTGTATGTACGTTGGAAGTTTTGAAATAATTCACAATTTACATGTTACCAAATTGTAGATTCTCAAATTCATCCGGAGATGATCCAAAATCGATTGACGCAATATAATCCGTGCAGCTATCAGTAGCATAGGGATCTTCATCACTGTCAGATTTATTTTCCGGTTCGCATTATTTCCACCTAAACACTTCTTGCATTACGTACAACTTTAGGATGGCCTATAAAAATGATGTTTCTTTATGAAAAACTATATTTAATGATATGATAACAAAGGAAAACTTTTATTCACTGAAGTATAAACCATTGTAAACTAATAACTTTCGCCATCTTTCCGCAAGATTTTCAGTGCCACAATGGTACCATGTAGTATCTTTGTAAAACTCCGTCCACGAAGGAAGTCCGTCATCGATCGGGATAAGTGATAATCAGAAAGCGCAAGGTCCGAGCTACAAGCTGGATGAGGAAGAAGCTCCAAATTCAATTCCCTAATTTATTATTGAGCTGCAAGTGCAGTATGAGGTTTGGCGTTGTCTTGTTGCAGAATTGTCCGTCCTTTGTTCACCAATCAAGGGTAACGCCGACTTAGAGCATCATGCATCCTATCCAACTGTTGACTGTAAAGGTTAGCATCAATCGTCTGCCCATTAGGAACCAACTCAAAGTCCATAATGCCTTCAAAAATCCACCAGACACAAAGGATAACCTTCCTTTGGAGCTTTTCTCGTTTGGGAACCGGCAATGCAGGTTGCCCAACAGCAATCCTCTGATTTTCAGGGCTAAGATTATTGAAGTAAATCTACTTTTCATCGCAAGTAACGATCCGTTTATAGAAACGTTCATCCCAAGGTTTGGAAAGCAGTTGATCACAAACCCGAACTCGCCTTACTGCCATTGCTGGCGTTAAGTCGTGAGGAAATTCTCTACGGAGTCTATTGGCTTTTTGCAAGTTGATGCAAATGGCGCCTTACGGTTTCTTTGGAATACCCAAGTTCTGGTAACTTACGGGTACTTGTCGATGGATTTGCTTTAACATCTCGAAGTTAAGCGTTACTTAACGAGTTGGGCTGACCAGAACCTTGTCTCCTCTTGAGACTTGCATCTCCGCCTGTAAATTTTTGAAATCAGCGCTGCGCCGTACGAATGTTCATTATTCCTTCTCCTTCCACTTCGCATATCTTTTTAACTACGGCGGATGCAGAAACGTTTTATTTCCAGTAATGACGCAACAGTATCAAAATTTCATATTTTTCATCAGCCATTTTTACGTTTATTGCTAGTTAGAAACAAAAGAATATCAGAAGAAAATTAGACGTGGACATTCGCCTGCTTGATTAGCTTTTAATACTGCATAGCATTAACATATAAAATGTTTTCTAGATAGGAGCAGAAGTACTCAATAAGAAACTCTAAAAGAACGACATTTTTATTGGCCACCCTAATAAATTAACTTATGAAAAAATAACATCATAAAATAGATAAGAGTAAGTTGGAATAAATTCTAACTTTACGACTTCTTACTAACATTTTGACGACACATAAATTCATTGAATACAGTGGGAAACCTGATTCCCGCTCCTTCTGTTAAGTACTTATTCAGAAGTTCTTAATTCAAAATAAAATATTTAAGTAATAAAAAGTACTTACCTTTAATACCTAGTAAACCTAAAATGCGTTCACTTCTTGCACCCACATTCATTTCAGTTTTAATAAAATAAAAACTGATGATAGACGTTGACCTCCTAAAACTGAGGTTATCTTTGCTGAATAAGATTGCCCAATGCTTCTTCTGCAGTGTTCGGCGTAAAGCCATAGGAAAAGGTCACGTATTTCATTCCCTCCCCAAGCGGGAGGGCAGGCTGCTCGAGCTTTCCGAGCTCCTTCAGCCACAATCATGGATTCCTAGCATATATACATACATTACGTAGATAGGCATGGTGGGATTAAGGATGGGTGTGGTCAGGGTAGGATCGGAAGAAACGCAGTTAGGGTTTTGAGGGGGGGAATTCGACCCCAGAATTCGCCTAAATAGCCGCACATATGTGCATATACGCAGTGACCATGCCGCTACATGTGTGTGAGGAAATCCTACTGAAAAAACTTCATACAAGGTAGACGGTAACGGGAATCAACCCATTACCTCCGGAATGCTAATCAGGTCGGGTCACCACTACGCTACCAGCTCGGTGCGCGAAGCCGTATGCTCTGTGTCATTAATATGACATAAGCACCGCCAAGATTACCTACTTTCAGGGAGTTCAATTTGCATGTACGAATCCTAACAAGAAATAGTTTCTTTTTAATTGATGTCTGTGTAACTTGATTCTTTTTTATTTTTTTAGTCGGGCTCTTTTAACTTTTAACCAACAAAGAAAACTAACCCATACATTTTTCCCAGATAATCGATAATTTTGGACGCACTAGTGGTATTATATATGATAATTTTGACTCTGATGATTTATAAAAATTATTGTTTTGTTTAAGTAAGAATTTTTCTTGGCAACTAATTATTAAATATGATCTTGGGACGTTGCGTTGGTAAGAAAATTTTTCGTTTTTTTAGTTTGGTCATTGGTAGACTATTAGAGTTTTTAAAAATGAAAACGACGGTGGACCAGAAGGACAGCAATATCTTGAATAAGTCCAAAACTTATGATCGATAGCAACTACGGACAATTCAATACTTACAATGTCTCAAAATCTGAACTAAGCCGCAGTTCAGGTTGGGGAAGCTTAGTATATTATTTTTGTTGGATAAATCGTTGGTCATCAGAAAATGATGATTGCTAAAAATTAATGTTGTCTAGTTAAAGTGTACAAAACCTGAAGATGAGCCACTTGGCTTTTAAAAAATGGGGTTAAATGTGCATAATTGAATTTAAATTTCCTATAATTATGATTCAGGAAATGAATACATAGGCCCAGAACTTGAAATTTGTGAGAGATGGTTTTATAATTACCATTTAAACATTAAGAAAACCATTCAGAATACTTAATTTATAGAAAAACTGCTGTTAACAAACTTTTAAAAAGGACTATACAAAAGAAAAGACATACTGGATACGAAAGCACATCAATTAAAGTAACATTTACTTACGTAAATGTATATTTAATGGTGAATCTAGATTCTAGGTTTAACCTGTGCAACGGTATTTTTTAAAATGGATGGTAAGTTCTCAATACTTCAAAAAAACTACCGTAAAAATTCACTGTAAAATTTTCTGGAGAAAGAACGGTTATGGCTACATATTGAAATATCTATTTTCGATACAAGTGCGCTCTCATATTACTTTACAGGTCCGAGACCGTATTCAGAGCCCAACGCGTGAGTGGTAGAGGACCTGAAAAGTGATACAGCGCTAGCGTATTCAATGTTATTTTTTGTAATCGCTTTAGTACTCACAAAAACTTAACCATACATATAATTTATAGGTTAAGATTAACAGATGTCAAATTAAATACGTAAACGACAAAACCTTATGTAAGACTTATACAGGGTGTAAATGGTAATGCGGAACTAGGGAATCAATGTTTTAAGTTGCTGCACAAACCAACTCTTTCGGTGACCATTTAATGACAAAGTTTATCAAAGTTGCCTTTAATGTCATTTGGACACTGAACAATTGTTGTGACAAAAGGTTTGTAAAATTTCCAGTATTATTTTTTTTTGTTCCGAATTACCATTTACACCCTGTATATAATTTTTTTGTTTATGTACTAATAGAAATGATTAAAAAAAATTATTCACAAACGTTCATAATAGGTAATGTTCAAATTTATTACAACTTGTTGGAAACAGGACTTGATATCAGTGTTAGAAAGTTTATGTTTCCATGGGGATTTTATTGTTCAACAAGGCAGTGCTTTATGGCGTACCGCTTAAAGGTTGAAAAATAGTTCTCTGGCCATTATGCAACTGTACTAAATCAACAATCGGTTTGTAACGTTGAATATGGAATTGGAATGTTATCACATCAAACGTGAAAGGGGTTAGTGACATACTCTCAACGTTAACTTCTAGATTTTCAGCTAAATATATCAAAATATCCTACTTAGATCTTAAAATTCTGTCTATTCTACAAGGTTGATCACAATCATGGCCGAAATAAAAACAAGAAGAATAATACACAGCAGTATTCGCACATTTAGTTGTCAAAACATTGACACATTAATTTTTTTCTTCAATGCATAAGCGTTATGGTGGCAGTCATTTTAACAACTTATTACAAGTAAGATAGAGTATTGTTAAAACTAATGTTCTCCCTCAGAAAAACATAAATCTATGCTAATAGTTGTTAGGGCTTGTGCACATTATACTATTAGCTAATACAATGTAGTTTATAATAGTACATCGTTATACTTATAATTATTATAGGTAGATATAAAGTTAGACATTTTCTTTCATAGCAGGGGGACTCAAACTCACCCCCTTGCACTTCCCTCCCGGAGCACCTGCCTAATGGTCCTGTCCGAGGATTACCCCATTTATTATTTAGTTTATTGTTTAAGTTGAATGTTTCCATTGGAATGCAAACCATATTACACTTAGTTCTGCATTAATAAATTATAGTAAATAAAATACAATAATTATGTTATGTAAAAAGGTCACATGAGGTGTTGGATTCTATAAGTATTATATAATTCGCAACTAAACAAACAACTTTAAATAGCAACGATTGTATGAATACATTTATTTCAGTTCTAAACCGAAGAAAAATCAGAAAATTGAATAAGATTATATATTATAAATGAATGCCAAATAATAGCTATTTAAGAAAATTACAGAGTGCGTCATGAGTCTATCCTATTTTGATGAAAATTTCCTCAAGATTAATTTCTCTTAAGTAACTGTGAATAATTTAGATAATAATTAAGAATAATTTAATTTCGAATATTAATATAACTACATGAAACTGGGTACAAGTTTGACATCCTGGCTCTAAAAGTTCATAATCGGTACGCAATTACCGCACACAGTTAACTGTATCAATAAAATTTCGCAATGTTGCCAAGTGTCGGATTCCATTAGTAACAGAAGTTATAGGGGTGCTACCTTGCCACTTTTTAAATTACCTACATACAAATGTATATAAATAAGCGCCCTCCAGCACCAAAGGCTTGAACTAACCCTGTATAAACAAAACTAAAAGATGTCAAGGTGGCATCCACCCTACTTTCTGGGAAAACGTTGAGTAATGGCAGATAAGGTCAGTGTAAAATTTTAACATAGGAAACTCTAAGACGCCCGATCCCCGGTGTCACAGTTTAAAATTGGATACCACTATAGCAATGCTTGTATCAAATTGGTGCCACAATGGCAACTAATATGTGTATATATATGAAAGCATAATTACATCTTAATTATATACGTAAACTTGGAAAAGTACCCTTTAACTCTTACTTGTACGAAAAATCGGTATTGATTGTATCAAAAAAGACTAGAATGAATGGAGTTTAGTTGTCTTACTTACTCCCACTGTCATAAATCAGCACCTTTGGTTTCTAAATAAGTTTTAAAAAATGGTGAATCATTATGTAGCATATCGATGCTAAAATGAATATCTAAAGAATCATGCAATTTGTCATCAGTAAATGAATTATTCTTATATTAGAATAATAAGTTTTCTTAAAAAAATAGTTTTATATCCTCTTAGAAAAAAATTTAAAATAAATAAATGCATTTATGTAGTTAGCAATATCATCAAATTTCCCTTCAAATACATTATTTATTAATAAGAGAAGAAAGACTGAAAAAAGACAAAGATACACGCCCTCACGGTATGTTTAAGACCGTTTTACTGTTATGTGGTTAGCATTCCTGTACAGTTTGTACTTCAGTGATGAAGATGTATTGTTCGGTATTGCAAACAATGAAAATTTTCCATAGCCTGCTTTCAACAATAAAACATCGTGACGGATTATGCATTGAAAAATAATTTTTTTTTACTCTTACAATACTGATCCCTTGGTTCAAATTAAAATCTTATTAAATGTACACAAATGTACTATTTCTTTGTTAGATTTGACTAGATTTTTTACAACTTTACACTTACATCAGAATATGCTTAAATGTTGTTAAATTGTTCTTTAATTATGATATTTTTCATTGCTAGCGTTCCTCCGTTAGAGGGTATTCTGATTTTTAACTTTCAATGCAATTTAATAATATTTAATTTATTAAAGATCTAGTTATTCTTTACTAAAATAAAATTAGATTTCTTGTTTATCAAACTGTCATATTAATAGCAGGTTTACATTGCAATTAAAATTTACTATGAACTAAGTCAATAATAAACTACAATTTACAATTACGTTCTATTTACACTTTATTTATAATTTAAACATTACTACTAACCCCAAATTGTTCATATTACACTTAAAAATGTTCTCATTACTATGTATAACGTGTCACTGGCAGCTTCCTAAATTATCTGAACGCTTAACTATATTAACTTTGTAGAAGAGAATGAAACATTCCTTTTGTGAAGCTTATAATTAAATCATGGGACATCATTGTTATTTAAGGTACAGATACTTTTGTATCATCATTAAGAAAGTCTGCGAGTAAGGTTCACAAGCAGCTGAGCAATTTTAACACGTTGACTGCGCTACATGCACCCGCGATATGTAAGAATGTTTTCTAGGAAATGGGAGTGATTTATATCAAAATATCGTGCAAGTGAGTTAGCCGTGAGAACGTTGTTTTCAAGTGTTTTAAATATTATAAATAGCATTCTGATTCTTATGACTACTTGATCTATTTAAAGCGTAAATTTTCTTAAATGTCCCCAGAGATATGTACCACACACAATTAATACGGGTTTCACTTTCACTGGATAAGCAAGGAAGCATTACTCGCTGATGGTGTGATATATATATATATATATATATATATATATATATATATATATATATATATATATATATACATATATATATAATTAGTTCGCCCTAGTCGACCGCTGATGATAATAGCATAGCTATTGAAACACGTTCGGTGTTTTTCAATTTTGTGTGGTACGTGGGTATATTTTGTTTGTTATGCTCTTGTTATAAATTTTAATTAGTGTAATTGTAGATGTGCTATACATTCAAAGTTAATGAAAGACACTAGGGTAATTAATGAATTGAGGTTAAGAACGAGTCAGCATATGTTGTCTACTATCTGTTTGTGATCCCGCCAATTTTGGGATTTCTGCTTTTGCATGAAGTAGGAAAAATGTCTGGAAAATTGAGAAATAAGTCACTTCTTGACTATTCCAGTCGCCATATACGTAGGTTAATTAACACTAATGCAAGAGAGGAATGTGAAATCCTAATAAAGAAACAAAATCATACTACGTGAGAAACATTGTGCTTGTAAAGTTAAGTGCAATTGTGTAAATGCTGAATAATTATAATCAGACATATACTATCAATGGTTAGTAGTAAATTAACAACTGATGACTGACATGACGATAATTTAAAACGGTCTTCTCTACATAGTGCTAAATTTACGAAAATAATCACTATCGTAATAGTCCTGAACATCATTTTAGATGTAATGATATGTCTGCTAGATACTCTGATAATATCTGTGACGTAGATGAGAATTTCGACAATTTTGACAAGAATATTTCCAGTGCCGATACAAGTGATTTACAGCAAAGTATTGCAGTTTGGTCTATAAAACATAGAATTCCCTATTCTGCCTTACCTGATTTATTGAACATTCAGCACAGCAACAGCAGTCAAAAAGCATGTAGTTAAAAACTCCCAAAAGATCCAAGAGTACTTTTAAGTACTCCGAGAGCTAGTTTGATTAAACCTGTAGCACCAGGGCATTATTGTAATTTTGGCATTGTCCCGGATATCTTAGATTTCTTAAAAGTGCAACAATAGAAGCGTCAGGAATAAAAATTGGTATTGATCGTTTGTCCCTTTCAAACAGTAACAATAGTCAACTATGACTTATTTTAGGTTGTATAAATTTTAGTACAAGAGTTTTTTTAATGGGTACATTCCACGATTATACAAAACCAGCCGATGCAAATCATTTTTTGTTAAGCTTTGTGGAAGAAATTTAAGTATTATTTGATGAAGTATTTCAATACAATGATCAAAATATACATAACGAGTTTTATTACAAAAACAAAAGGGCATGGTGGTTACTCCAGTTGTTCGAAATGCATTCAAGAAGGAGAATACCGGGAGAATCGTATGTGTTTTTCAGAAATGCACTGCACCAAACGAACAAATGAAGATTTTATGCACATGACGGATAAAGCACATCACTTGGGGCAGTCAATTCTTACTACGATTCCCAACTTGATTTGATTTCAAAAATTCCTTTCGATTATATGCATCTAGTTTGTATAGGTGTGGTTAAAAAGATTATCACCATGTGGTTTAATGGATCATTGAAATATCTTCTGCAACAGAAGCAAATTGCTAAAATATCGGAAAATTTTCTAACATTGAGGGCTTATGTCATAAAATAGTTTGCCCGAAGACCACAAGAAATTCAGGCCGTTAGCAAATGGAAAGCTGTTGCTTTCCATCTGCTAACGGCCTGAATTACAAATGTTTCTCTTGTATCGGGCACCGGTTGTAATTGATGACATTGTGAATTAAGTTGTTTATAATCATTTTATAACACTACATGTTGCAATACAAATTCTTTGTAGTGCAATTTATTTGAACACTAATGGAGATTATGCGCATTCGCTTTTGGACATTTTGTAAATTCATTCAAACTTGTGCATAGTGAAGATTTAATTTCTCACAATCTTCACGGTGTACTTCACATGACACAAAAAAATTGTGTCCTTTAGATTCATTTAGTGCATTCTCCTTCGAAAAATTTATGAGGACAGTAAAGCGTCAATTACGAAAGCATGAGAAACTTTACAACAGTTGCATAGACGTTACCTAGAAAGAAATTCCATACTTAGAGAAGAACACGTCCGAAAAGATGTGCATGAATACCAATATCTATCTAGGCACGAAAGTGGACCATTATTAACAGTCAGTGAGGCACAGTTTAAAGAACTCAAAACTACAGCTTGGTTCCTGTCTGCAAAGGAACCAAATGACTGTTGTAAAGTAAACGATGATACAGTGGTGTTGGTTTATAATTTTTGCTATGTTTAGAGTATAAGCAAATGGTGTTAGTTGGAAAACGGTATCTAAGAGTTAGTGAGATTTATACTAAACCTAGTGTATCACCTTAGTTTGGGTCAGTTCTTGTTAACAATTTGCATGGTGATAGTTCAAAAGAGTACCAGGATTAAGAATTCCTAATTTTGAATTTAAACAAATGTGTTATGACCAAACCAATACTCTTCCTATCATTCAGTGGCATTGAAGGTACCGGATTATTTATTTCAGGAATACTTGATTAAATAAGATTAGTTTTCTATTGCTATATCTGTTTTTTAGAATCAGTACTGTTGCCGGATTGGCTGTCACAAAATCTATCCGACAAACTTGCTGCGCTTTATAGCTGGTTAGAGGCAAAGAAGAAGAAAGCCTTTTGCCACCTGCAACATGCAGACGTTATTTTAAGTAAGTACTTAAGTAGAATGTTACTAAATTTAGTTATAAATGTGTAAAATTCATAGATTCAATATGTGCAAATAAGTATGCTGCTCATTCCACCGAAAAGGATGTTGTGGAAAGTATGAAAAAGTGGTTACGTCACGCTAGTACTAGGGATAAAAACAAAGTATGAATATATATATATATATATATATATATATATATATATATATATATAAGTCTAGTCTTATGACGTATAATGAATAACTATGATTAAAATAACAACCACGAAGGTATGAACAAGACTATGGAAGTGATATAATTACTAATGTACCTATACCTTCAATTCCTACGTTAACTTATATTCATAATAGTAATATTCACTACATAAATCAAATCATTATATTAAATTATTTTCTAGAAAACACAGTTATGTTTACCACGAGCCTATATGTATCCAAGACACACAGCAATTAAACATTGTTGCTGACGGGTTATCTAAAAATTTAGTCAAATGGTAAGTGATGCGGCGGATCAATTTTTGTGTCACTATAACCATTTAATTAAACGTGATATGTGATATATTAAAGTAGAATAAGCCAACTCTAATGGCTGCAGTGCACCTAGGCTCTGGACTAGATCCAGTGAAAGAAAAAACCATTTGGTTAGTTCTTGATTCTTAAAATTTTCGCAAATATTTAATTTTGTACCTACAAACAACAAAATACGAAGGATAGGCAGCAAATACAAGATACGCACTGCCTTCAAATCGACCAGAACGCTCAGGGGAATACTAACCAAAACCAAACCATACAATGAAGATCAGAATTCCAAGAACTGTGTATACAACCTACCATGCGAATGCGGCAGAGCATACATAGGAGAGAGCAGTAGACCACTCAAAGTGAGAACTCAGGAACACAAGAACAACGTCCGCAAGGGCGAAACAGAAAGATCAAGAATCGCTGAACATGTCTGGAACGAAGACCACCGCATCCAATGGGATAACATACAGATAGTGGCAAAGGACGAGAATACAACTCGTCGGAAACTCAAAGAAGCCACATTCATCGCACTAGCAGAAAATCCAATAAGCCAAGCTAGTGTAGAAATGAAACCCATATGGATTCCAATAATGCGCGAAGAGCTTAAGCGCAATACACCTGCGCAAGAGGTTACGGCGCAACATGCGCAATAAACTTCTGCGCAACCACGAAAAATAGTTTAATATATATATAAGTTCTAACAAATATATATTGGATTACTCAGTGGCTCAGCGGTAAAGGTGTCAGACTAGTAAGTGAAAGGTACCAAGTTCGAATCTGAGAGTAGTCAAGTGCTTGAGAAAAATTAGATATAACAAATGAATTCGACTCAAGTGCGAAAACAGTCCTTCTCAGGACTAAGCCTGATGACGGAAGCAGAGTCCGCTTCCGAAACGTCGCGCTCAAAAAGCATAAACTGTGGAAATAGGCCGATCAACTCCACTAATAGGAAACCACAGTTACAAAACACTTATAATACAGAAACAACCCAGTATTAATCTTTAATACATCCACCGGATGTCATGTGATAAACATAATGTGGATATATGCAACCTTCCACAGAACACCCTATAGATATTTATGTACATGTACATGTATCTAATGAATATCCATCAAACTTTCATGCAAATATCATATAGATATCCAGATCAATGGATATTAGGCCAACATCTGGATGTGTAATGGATGTAAAATAGATATTTTATGGATAAGCATGTGCTGTGTGGGTGGGTATTATGGGATTTAGAACGCAACTAACTAAAGACCTAGCAATAGAGCAAGCGGACGACTCACCGTAGCTAGCTCAATCAAGAAAAAGGCAACACACTGTCATAAAACCTGAAGGCCCAGGAAGAAAGAAGAGAAAACCATGTACTAGGTGTTACAAAAAATTTCGAATAACTATGGCGAGTCGCAAACCTGACGTAAAAATCCGATGTGTAATAAGGTATTGTGACGCATGTCCAAATAGCCGGGATATTACCTTTCACGTTTTAATAAAACACATAACTAAAATATTTTTGTTTGTTATTTTATTTCATTTCATTTTTCAAAACAATGTTTTATTTTCAATATAAAGGATAAGATTAGAATTTGATTGTTAAATTTTTTTACACATCTGCATGCGGTTGTAGTTACTGGAGATATGAACTATTTTGGTCATAATTAATGATCCGGAACTAAATGTACCAATCACGCCTTTGAATACTTTCATTTGAAGGAGAGAATCAATAATCTAGCGTATTCAGTTTTTGGTAAAGGTGCGTGCCAAGGCCAACTGGAAAGATGTATGCTTTATTGTGGTAGAAACTAGAATAATTACTATAAGATTGGAATTTAACAATGGACACACATTTTTTACTTTTACTTTGTTCGAAACCATAGTATTTGTTAATTCAATATATGTTTTAAAATTATGGATTTGGTACTACAAAATCAGGTGGAAAAATTGTGCAAAGAGTCGACTACTAATATTTTAGCGTAGCTATAAACGCGTTAATTTTTTAATTTTGAATTATTTATTTCTTGTTACAGATGCTCCACATTTCCAGTGTTCGAGATTTTTATTTAAAGTTCAGTTTAATTTATTGAACCTAAGACATTAATTTATGTGTTTTGTTCTTTATAACTTTAATCTTATATGTATTTCTACCATCTGCATGCGAATGTCGAAATTGCATTAGTGAATATAATCATACACATTAATTCAATAATATCTCGTTTAATTTAATGAGTTGTTAATATTCTGATGTTTATAATATTACATTATCAGTCAGCTTTCAAAACACCGTTTTAAATCTTAAGTTTTTACTAGGTGTTTGTATAATTATTTTTGTAAAAGTAAACATTGTTTAGATTACCTTATAAATTAACCTCGTAACATCATATATTGTCTTGTTTCACATTAATGGTATTACCTTACGGATATTTGGGAAATAATTCTGACAATAACGATAGTATTTGTTGTTTTTTCTCTAATAAATTAAATACCTCGTATGATGACTAGAAGCTATTTCATTTAGTAAACATTTTCAGGTCGCATCGTCCAAGTGGGGTGTTGGTTACCTACACTTGTGTCGGGACATTACTTATGACCAAAATAGTATGACGTACATCAAAATCGATTGGATTGTGCTCTAAAAGGTTCCTACATAAAAAACGAGAAATTGTAGACTTGTTTACTTATCCCGTCGATATGTACCGCATTCAAGCGTCAAGGTACGGGTGATCAGATCGCAGTCAACGTGTTACTACGACTAAGTAATGTCTTTCGATGGAAACGTTGGTATTAGCATTGTATATTTTATATACAATGGTATTCGTTATGCTTGTTTAGCTGGTATAGAAAACTATACGGTACAGAAAATAAATCACTATCTACTTAAACGATTGCCTACAGAAGTTAAGTGTGAAGCCGTGAAGCGTAACTACAAGATTACTTTTGTGAATCGAGAACGTGCTGTTGAAGATCTAAGAAGCGCATGTATGACGTGAATGTACTTTTATTCAAAAATTATTACAAAGTGCATTATACCATAAGATCAGATTATATCTAGTTCCTATTGACAACAATGAACACAAAAAGCAAATGAGAGGTCTAGGGTCACGTTCTTTAGTCAATTTAGGCATGTCTCATCCCACTGTGCCTTAAACCAGTTCATACTTCAACGACAAAGATATTTGCTGTATAACAACTCGTGTTTTTCCAGTTTTATAAAACAATTGATATTGTTATAAAATTAAAAACGCTTCCCCGACGGCGATAAAATTACCTTCTTTTTAACAAATAAAATACACCCACGTTCACACAAAATTACAAGTTTCATAACTTCCACTTTCACTTTCACCAGATAAGCAACGAAGCGTTACTCGCTGATGGTATGTAGGTATGTAGAAATTCCCTTTAGTTCGTTCTAGTCGACCGCTGATGATGATAGCGTAGCTATCGAAACGGTTCGGTATTTTTTAATTTTGTGTGGTACGTTTGTTACAGATCCTGCCACAGTCCAGTGTTCCAGATTTTTCACCTTCTTCTTAGTTAGCTTTTCAAAAGAAATGAACAATGTTAATTACCCACATTTGTTAATAGCTTAACTTACTTTACTTTTGTATTATTAATGCTATTTAAACATTATCTACATTTAGAATAATAAATGACAATGCAACTTCAATTTGAATCCGAACGCCAGTTTAGAGTGGATATTAATATTAGTTCCATCTGAGAAACTTAATCTTCGTTTTAAATTATTTATTAAGGACTGCAAAAACCATTGTAACCGAGAGAGAAAAAATAATCATACATTTTCCACTAAAGCTGATCAATAAAGTTCTGTTTAGTAATTGACAGAAAATCAATTAACGGTAATGTAATAAATTATACCCTTCAATGTAGAGCAACTAAAGGTAACCTTTATGATACGAAGCTTACTTATACACTATTATTATCTAATTATCTAAGTAGGTAATCTGATAAGAAGAGCTTGAGATTAAACAGAAATTAATGTAAATTATAATTTCAGCACTATGTTAGCTTTTATGCATGTTTGTGATTCTCTGCTTTTACAAAGCTCAAATTAAATTATAACTTTTGCGATATCATTGTATATACATTATTACAGTGGTTGAACTTACAGATGAAAAATATTATTTCTTGACCAATAGTAGGGGTGCCAACGCTTTAAAATATTTTTTTCTTCAACCACCTAAATAAGACTCTACATTGTGATAGTATTTCGTACCAAAATTGGCTGATTTCGAGATTCTTCGGTGTCTCCATGGCAACTGTGTAAAAGTAATTTACTTTTTGTCCTAGTAAAACAGTTATTTGACCTTCACTTTTCAACTGCATGTGAATGACGTTCATGGAATGTCATTACTTCAATAAATACAATTTGAAAATTTTCGCGCGTTCATCACAAATGACGTTTTCATTCATAAATAAAAATTAATATTTAAGCAAGTGTAAGTTTATTTATGTTTTGAGTGAATATCCTCTATGAACAGATAATGACATTTGCTGTCGTCGGTGGCACACACGGTGATAAGATAGATATCTTGTCACCGTGTGTGAAAATTTTAAGTAAAAGTACTTCAGATAAATTTTTCGTTTCGTTTTTTAAAAGTCAAAAGATTTAAAATTTTTCGTTTTAACGTGTTAATATATTGACAATTGAAATTGTTTAGAAGTTTTCTTTTTTTTTCTATGTACTTAAAATTAAACCGTGTATCAGGAACCGTTGGTGACCTCATTTCTTTCTTCAATCTTTTATCGTAATGTTAGAAGAGTAAATTCATGTCTATTAAATGGAACGTAATTTGAGAAATATGTGATGTGGGTATAAAATTGTTTTATTTTGGTAAAGTAAGCTTGAGTTTAATAGTTGTACAATTCATTTTTTTAATGTTTACCGAAGTGTTTCATTTAATATTGCCGTTAGGAAGATTGTAAAATTTGATTGCTCCACTATGTTCCGTTTTAATTAAGCCGTGGACTTATTAGTTCTTGGAAGTAGCATGTTTTCGCCGGGTGAAACGTATGGCTTGCATTTTCTTTGTTTGGATAACTGGTGGCTTATGGATTAGTAGTAAGTAGAATGTTTCTGTAGTTAGTTATGTTTAAGATTCTTATGTTTGGTCACCTCCGTGTATGCACAATATGTGGTGGAGATTGAATTTTACACGTTACTGTCGGTGATAGAACTACCGTAGGAAAGAGGTTTTCGGAACTCTTATGTGAATTGGGGATATTTTAAAGTTTAGTGCATCTTGGTACATATATCGTTTAACGTGTCAGTGGTCCATAGAAATCAGATTAGGTGTTGAAAGCAGCGCCGACCTTCTTTTGGATTTTTATCGCATTTTGTTTGCGGAATATTAGTAAAAAGGTTCATATATTGATGACGTTCGCGGGTACAGAGCAATTTCCTGCACAGATGAAAGAACTCGCTGTAATGTTTAATTATTTACTTATAAATACAACGTTCGCATTAACACATTCCTATACGTGATTAAGTATTAAAGTAAGATTGGTGTACATACGTTGATGAAAGTAGATGTTATTGATTTAAAGATTAGCCGTTTACGAAATTTGTGTAAATATGATCTAAGAAAATTAAGAAGCTGGTGGTTCTTTTATCGATGAAATGTTAGTTAATTCGATTTCAGTACCTCAGGAAGTTCGATTGATCACTTGTGCATTGTGAGGTAACTATATTTTTCCGAATTTTTATGTGTTTGTGATTTTAATGAAGCATTTATTTGTATTAGTCAGGCGGACGAATATGCCTTTTGTTTGAGATTGCTTAAGTAACGTCTAGATGTCAATTCAATGTATAAAGCATATTCATTCGTAAAATTATTATCTCGGACTGTGCATTGATTATTTCATTGCGTTTACGTATATGAAATAGATTAATTGGCGTTATTGGAATCCTGCAGGAATTAATCCAAATCAAAATATAGAAATTTTATTTCAAGAGTTACATTCTATGTCATTAAACGCTTTGCTTTGTAGATTTTTCCATGCCTATTATTGTTTTTAATATATGAATAGTGTGTACATTTATTTTAAGTGCACATATATTGTAAATCCTAAGTTCTATCACAGCGGTAATATTTTTACGTTGATCCAAAATTTTTAAGTTTAGTTATTTTGGAGTACATCCAAAATTTTTGAGTAATTTATCTTTTGTGGTAACTGTATAATATATACAACGTTACGCTCTGCAACTTTTAATTGTTTTTTTCATGTAATATAAGCGTTAACGTAATGATTATGAGAATATCTAAATTGGCGTATGTGCCATCCTAATTTTGGTAATAAGTTTATTGTAAAAGAAGTTTTGAAGGATAACGTAACGAAAAGTATGAAGTATATCGGCCGTTGACTGATCAGCTATTCGTTTTTGCATACGACAGTTTTGCGAGTAGTCCCAACTCTTTTGAAGTTATTTTCTAAATCACATTGTCCTAGCCTCATTCTTAGTTTCAACTTCCGTCTCATTATTACGTTCAAATGAATAATGGCGCATGATGTATGTGATATGAGATCCACAAGTAAAAGACAGCTCAAACTATCGAAATTGATAGTAATGATGACAAGTTTATTAGTATCTTGAAGATAAAGATGTTTTTAAGACTAGTTTATATGCCTCAGCCCATGCGGCCTCGGCAACAAACTCCACGTGCGTCTTAAAAAATATTCTTGAATACATAAATTACTACTGTTTATTGCAATAAATAATATAATATAGCCGGGCCGGCCAGAGGTGTCTTATGACTCATCTTTTAGTAATGCAGGGTTTAAGATTTTAAAAACGTATGTCGTTATTGGTTTATATAGTTAGTAATTTTGAATACCAACAAACATCGTCAATGTTTCTAGGTTATTTTCAAATTTAAGCCCGCTGTCAAATTTAAATAAAATGATTGTTGGAATATCTTGGGATTTAGCATCCTAAAGGTTTTAAAACCCCATACACTCGTATAAATAAAGTCGAATTTCGTTTAAGGTCTGTTCGCACTTATTCTGGCATGTAAAGTCCACCGAGTGCGGGTAGTCATATGATAAAAATATACTGTACAACTGTAAACGATTATGGGATTACCGGGTCAACAAAATTTTGTTTTGGATCTGTTTTGCAAATTAATTATATCAATAATTTTCAATAATAAACGAATTAGCTAGCAGTAGGCAGTGCCCGAATGAAGAGCGAAGAGTTTGGTTAATTGCGGAAAATCGTTTTTAGTCTACAGATCTCACTGCGTCAAAAGAGTCAAGACTGTAATATGGTTATCACAGCCACTTATAAATAACTGATTTTGTCATAAATAAATACACTGTATTGGATGTTAAAAATGAGATTTATTATTCGTTAATAATATAACCGATTTTAAAAATCTCAGTTCACAGTTCTCAGTATATATATATATATATATATATATATATATATATATATATATATATATATATATATATATATATATATATATATATATATATACTATATATATATATATATATATATATATATATAATATATATATATATATATAATAATATATATATATATATATATATATATATATATATATATATATATATATATATATATATATATATATATAACGAATATAAACCTAGACAGTACAGAGGTATATGTTAAATATAATAATTCTTTACAATGTTACAAAGTAACTAAGATTCTAATGTTTGCTTTAAATTTAAATATTGGACATCTTATAATTAAAAGTCATCTCCTTCACTTTCACTACCATCTTCACTCGACTCTTCGACATTGATTACTAGAGGTTTTACCATTTCCTCAGCTCTTTTTTGAACGTCCCACCACTGGATCATTTCCTTTTCAGCATGTAAAATACACCTTTGCCACAGTTCTCCAGTTATTTGGTTTAACGAATCCTTCCACAGCGATAAAACATTCTCGTTCCTGAAGTCCTGTCTTCCAACGTTTTTGTTGTAATACTATTTACAACTTGCCCGTATTAACCCGATAGGGTTGAATTGGCAGTGATACCGAGGTAAACGTAAAATTTGATGTCCCCATTGATAGCGATTTCATCTATTGCATATATTTTTGGAACTTGTAAATCCTTGGCAATTTGTAATGATTCCACTTTCAGCCATTTTTGAAATAAATCAGCGTTCATATTATCGTGGTAGTCTGCAGTCTTACTTTTACTAGAAAATACCAATGATGAATTAGGTATAAAGCCATCCTTGTTGTCAGTACTCAGTACGATAAAACTAAAATTTGTTCGGTTAAAAATATTTTAACAAATCGGACTATTTTAATTGCCGTTTCCCTTCTCCTAGTAGTTTGTTTTTTGTGCTTTTCAAATCATTATCATACCATGATTTTTAATGCAGTATATTCATTAACATTACCTGAGTTTGGCTTTTCAAAGGTTTACCTTTTAATGACATCGTTATTTGCTGCAAAATAAATAAATGCATTCAATCAATTGGAAAATACATTTTGAATTATAAACTTACCTCGTAATAGTGAATATTAATAATAATAGTTTTGAAAAAGACTGTTGTTTACAAATACAAGGGAAACTAATAAATTACGAAGCGAAAGATAAATTATTATGACGAAAAAATACGAAGCGATTATACGAAACGAAATACGAAGAATAATTTGAGATTAAATAACCAAGAAGGAATCTGACAGCGTCATGCGCTTTGACTTTAGAATCGACATAAAATATATAGCAGACGTAATATTATAACCCGTCTTTCTTTAAGTGGGAACTTCGCACTAAGATAAAGGGAAACAGATGCATTTCACAGTTATATCCCCATTCTCGAGTCCGCCATGAGACACCTCTCCCCGGCGCTACTATAATAAGCATGAATAATAAATGAATACAAACGCAAACAGCAAATATTGATAAAACACTTTAATAAAGTAACAATTTGTTCTTGTATGAAAAAAGTTATATACAGTGAATGTCTAAATTATGGAATAAGATCGTTATTTGGAAAACGGTTGAATTTTTAGGAAAGTCCCGAATCATGTCGATTTTTGTTGTAAAATACCCATGTTGTAATTTACATAGAGCAGGGATAACGTCGCATGTGTTGGTGTAGTGACGCAATCGAATTTTTTTAAATAGAAATCGAAGTCATGTGACACCTCATTTGAAAGGGATTTCAATTCTCTATTTAACAATACATTTTTAACTAAATTATTTTGTACAGGGTGGGAAAAATTTTTATTTAAATTCAACCAAATTACAATTAACCTGGCATTACACGCGCGGTGAGGGATTCCCTCACTCCCGCTCTAAAATTTGTATCACCGCGCACATAATGTGCGCAGTTGATTGGCCCTCCAGGTATTCCTAGTATAGGATCTTTTCTTGCTGTCGTATTTTGTCACTTGAGTTTGAGTAGCAATACAAGAGAGTTGTGAGTGTTTGTTTCCAAGCCTGCGTCAAGTGAGATTTTACCTCACCTTGCGTGTAATAACGTAAGTTTTTTCTTGTATTCATTTTAACAGTTACTAATCAATAAATTTGTTATTTAGTGTTGTTTTAAGTGTGTAACATAACAATTTTTAATTGATATTAATAATTTTATCAGCTTTATGTTTATTGTGGGGTTCTCTAAAGTTATGCATTAGTTTTCATAGCTTACAACGAATCTTTATGAACCATCACTTTCTAATTTTTAGCGTTTCTTTTAAAAGATAGCAGCGTTTTGTTTTAGAAACGTTTATATCAATTATTTCGAATTGTTCGTTTTCAGAACATTGCTGAGAATTTTGAAAATGGAGAAGAGAACTGAAGAACGAATGTTACAGTGGTTACAGGAAGTCGAGGAGAACTAGAAAAGAAAGGAAAAGATGACAGATGAGAGTTAGAAGCGACATCAATGATAGTGCAGTGAAAATGAAGAAGATCAGATGTCCGTCAGTGATCATGATACCGACAGTGAAATTTCAGGCGATGAAGATGATATCACAACAATGAATGATCAGTTAGAGGTAATAGAACCAAATACCAGTGTACATAGGAAAAGATAAAACTACTAAGTGGAACGTTCATTATCATAAAAAATACATAAAACCAGAGAAAAAATTTGATCCGTCGTTTACCAGGAGCAAAAGGAGCATAAAGACGCTAAGGCACCTTTAAAAGCTTGGCAATTATTTCTAACGGACGAAACAATAAAAGAAATAGTTAAATTCACAAATATCAAAATTGCCTTACTCAGAGAGAATTACGTCCGACCAAGGGATGCACTAGACACTAACTTTGACGAAATTCGAGCATTACTTGGCCTTCTGTACATGGCTGGGTTTTAAAGTCATCCCACATAAATGCTGTAGATCTTTGGGCTAACGATTACTCTGCACCTGAATTGTTCCGTCTAGTTATGTCTATCAACCGATTTCGATTCCTTTTGCGGGCAATTCGCTTCGACGATATCAGTACTCGTGACGACCGAAAAGGATAGACAAACTGGCACCCATTAGAAATGTATTTGATCGATTTGTATCAAATTGTGAAGACAATTATAATCCACACGAATATTTGACTGTTGATGAAATGCTGGAATCCTTCAGAGGAAGATAGCTTGCCAGTTTATGCCTCAGAAGCCAGCAAGATATGGAATTAAAATTTTCTCTTGCAGATGCCAGAGTATTTTACACTGTAAAAATGGAGGTGTATGTAAACAACCTGACGGACCTTATAAGTCAGAAAATACTCCTTCAGTAATTGTGAAAAGGTTAACCCATCCTGTAAAATATACAGGAGAAATATAACGACCGATAATTACTTCACCTCAGTGCAACTTGCTAAAGATCTGTTAAAGAATTTCGGAACAACCATTGTTGGAACACTACGGAAAAATAAACCAAGATTCCACCAGTATTTCTTGATGCAAAAATTAGACCAGTGCACACAACAATATTTGGACATCAAAAAGATATGACAATTCTATCATATATTCCCAAGAAAAATAAAACTGTATTACTACTGTCTTCTATGCATGAAGGTGAAGAAATCGATGAACAAACTGGGGATTTAAATAAACCTAATATAGTAACATTTTATAATATGACTAAAAGTGGAGTAGATACAGTTGACAATATGAAGAGCTTATACTCAGTTTCTCGGAAAACTGCTAGATGGCCACTGAGGGTATTTTACACGCTGTTAGACATCGCAGGAATCAACAGTTCTATCATATACCGTTTCAATTCGAATACTGTTACCCCAAGAAGAATGTACCTAAAAATTTAGCAATTGAACTTTGCATGCCACACCTGATAAAAAGAGCACAAATACCAAACTTGCCTACTCTTCTGCGACTTCAGCTACAAAAGATTACTGGTGTAACTCAAGACGTTCCTGGAAAAAGTGGAACTTAATGACGGCGGTAAAGTAAAGTGCAGTTTTTGTCCAAGAAAAACAGATTTTCTCAGACTAAATGTTCAGATTGTTCAGCGATAATTTGTAAAGAGCACACTGTGGCAGTACTTTGCGTCCGTTGTCGATCAAATGAAGTAGCTGAAGATAGTGACTTAGACTAATTAGTATTGTTGAAAAAATTGTTAAATAGTTGTATATGTTACATTTTTATAGAGTAATTAGTTATGTAAGTTTCATTTCTTTTTTTTAAAGTTATATGAGGATAAAATAAAAGTACAGTTTGAAACGTATAAATTCTAAAATTTTATAAATACTAGCTTAGTAAAAATTCCTTATTATTTTATTGCTTAAGATTTTATGTATTTACTTTATTGTTTACCTAACCACTGTACCATAAAATAAAAGTTCAAAATTTGCAAAAAAAAAAAACAAATATATGAACAAAATGACTAAAAATACCTATTTGACATTCAAAAAATAAGAAACAAAAAAAGAGCAAAACAAAAAGTCCATTTAGTTAGGGTGAGGGAAAATCTCACCATGCGTGTACTCCCGTTACACTGAACCGCGCGTGTGTTGCAGGGTTAATGTACCTTAAAGTAAACAAATTGCGCATAAAATGTATTTTAAATTAAATGTTCGAAATGTCATTCTTGACAATATGCAAATCTACGAACACATTCAACGGGTACCTTGCGGATGACTTCTGGAGTAATTGGACTCATTTCATGTCTAATGATGTCTTTCAAGTCCTGTAAGTTTTGTGGCCTATTGAAATAAACTTTTGATTTTATATAACCCCACAGGAGAAAGTCTAGAGGTGATAGATCCGGCGACCATGCTGGCCTACTCTATAAAACCGCGTCTTCCGATCCACCTCCAGGGAAAGCAATTATTTAAAAATTGACGTACGCCAAGTGCTTAATGCGGAGGGGTTCCATCTTGTTGAAACCAGATGTTTTCATTAGGTAAATGTGGATTATTAACATTTAGAAACATGTTTTCAAGGACAAGTTAATTTCTCAAAAAACGTTCTCCCGTTAGATTTTCTGCGAAGAAAAAAGGGCCAATGATTCTGTCATTGATGATACCTGTCCATACATTCACTTTCTGAGGATTTTGCGTGTGTGCCTTAGTCATCCGATGTGAGTTCTCTTGACTCCAATATGTGCAATTTTGAGGATTCACTGTACCATGTAGAAAAAATGTAGCTTCATCTGAAAAAAGAATCTGATTAATGAAACGTGGATTCGTTTAATTCTTGACGTAGTTGAATTTTGTAGGGTTTGTATTTTTCTTTTTTTAAAATACGTATTACCGATCGTGTTCTTTTTTTATCTCCACATCCGCTAAGGATTAATGTTTCTATGCGTTTTGTCTCACTTAGGTAAGCTATCATTTACTATTCAAAAGTAAAAAATACAAAATTGACAATTCACAAAATCAAAACATTTACGACAATAGATATTACACTAACGGTGCGACTATCCTTTGTTTTATAATTAACATTACAAAAAAAAATTATTCAGTGTTTTTGAGAGCATTTTTTTGTGTTTTTCTTTTTACTTGTTTTTGTTTTTTTGAGTATGTACTTCAGAAGATAATGGATTTAATGTAATTTGGTTGAATTTAAATAAAATAAGTTTTTTTCACACCCTGTACAAAATAATTTAGTTAAAAATATAATGTCGTTAAATAGAGAATTAAAATCCCTTTCAAATGAGGTATCACATGACATCGATTTCTATTTAAAAGAATTAACGATTACGTCACTACACTAACACCGGTGACGTCATCCCTACTCTGTAAATTATAACATGGTTATTTTACAACAAAAATCGACCTGTTTCAGGATTTTCCTAAAAATTCAACCATTTTCGAAATAACGATCTTATTCTATAATTTACCCGTTCACGGCATAAGTTATACGTAAACACTTGTTAACTGTTACTTACATAATACAGTTAAATACTATACCTACACAACACAATCTTAGTTTCTATTACTTTCACATTGCAAACATCGTACTATCACATGATTTTTGGTGTTATAATTGATTAAATAAAATAACTTAATTATTACCTAACTAGTTCCGAGTGAAGAAAAATACTGAAAATACGTGCAAATTAGTGAACGGAATCTGCTTGGCGACAATGAGTCATACGTATTAACTTCTAGAACTGACTTAGAACTTAGTTTTTGCACATGCTCTATATTGCTCGAGGTTCTCTAATATAAATAACAACAGCATATTCCTTATAGATACCGAGCTAGTAGAGTAGTGGTGACACGACCTGCTTAACATTCGGGAGGTAATGGGTTCGATTCCCGTTACCGTCTACCTTGTATGAGGTTTTCTTCAGGGGGTTTCCCTCATACACATGTAGCGCCATGTGTAACCGAAACTTTAGAAAATTCAAAATTTCCCGCTTAATTATACGAGATGTGATAGTTGTATTCTTATTTTTCTAGATAAAGAAATGGTTACTGGTTATTTGTATTTAATGTAATTAATATTAAGATGAAAAGCTTGAGTTTATTTCAATAAGTTATCTATATACTTAATCCGAAAACATTTAAAATACACGGCAGTTGTAAGTGCATAAAATGCGTTGAAGGAGACGGGAATGACGCTGTCATAATGGTGTGTAGTTTTTAAAAATAGTCGCCTTAAGTAAACGATCAGAGTTGGTTGAAAAGCTCCAACAGAGGCACGAATTGCAAGAGGCAAATTCCTTCCTTATTAAAATAATAAAAGGAAAGGGTTGCGCCATAATTTAAACTTCGCATTAAAGGTGACGTAATAAGTGAAAGTGAAAACTGGGGTTAAATAGTGAATAATAAATGTAAAATCCAAATTGGTAAATCAATGTATAAAGGATGGTAACTCGAAGTGTTAATGAAGTGTAGTACGATTGGGTATTGCAGTTAGTAGCACAGGCCATTCGTAGCAAAACTATAATAATTGCCAATTATAAATATATCGAACAATTATTAACAATAAATCGTTAAATTATTGGAAGGAAAATTGATGTCATAGTGACATCATTGGAGGAGCAGCCCATCAACCTGAACGAGACCTCAAACTGACAGAAAGAAAAGCTGACTTACGTCATCAGTTTTCTACGAAAGTAACAAATTAGAACCTTTTGATTGTGTGAATAAATAAAACGTTTATGTGTTTGTTTATCTCCAAACTTTAAATTTGAACATCACAATTAAACTTTTGTTCAGATTTTGAATGTAATTAAATGAATATAACGTTTGATTTACTTTTATTGCTAAAGATTATTAATATTAAAAGCTTATACAAATATTGAATATGTAAATGCAAAAAGAAGTAAACTCAGTAGGAATTCAGATATATAAGTAAGTTGAATTGAGCATAATTTTAGTCAATGATAGCAGTAATCATTTCTTTATTCTAACGTTCGAGCTAGCTGGTGTCTTTAAGTAAGAAAATAGTTTGAAAACCTAAATATTAAAGTTCATTTGCTTAAAATGAAATTAATTAGCAAGCGAATTAAAATTGAACTAGTAGACAAACCTTTATAAATTGAGCCCATTCAGTTTTAATAAACCGTAATAAATTATAATCATTTTAAGTTTCACAATAACAGTATTAAATTTTGTTCAATAATGTTGAGACTGTAAAAAAGTTTAAAAGAACTCAAATCTTATTCTTTGTAGCGGTTTAACCAAACAAAAGTAATAACCAAGGGTATTACGCCCGTTGCAAATTGGCACCAAACATGGTGGGCACGATCGATTGACCCATAAAGAGATTAAGAAGTCTAATAAGTTAGTATAATAAATCAAAATTTAATTAATTACCAGTGGCGTAGGTGAAGTTTTACTTTTGAATTTTATGTAGGAAGTTACAAAGATAGGTTTACTTTTATTGTTGTATGGAATTAAGGTGAGGGTTTAAAAAGCCAGGTAGGAAATTATTGGAGATAACTAAAATAGAGAAGATAGCAAACACAAATGAACGCGAAGATTTTATTTTCATCCAAGAAAGCCAAGATATAATGAACATTTCAGAAGAAGATAAATCACCAAAAATAGGTAAATTAACTGGGGTACCAATTCAACAGAAAACAGAAGAATCAATGATGTTGAAGATGATGAGTATGTTATTGGAAGGACAAAAGAAAAAGGAAGAAGGACGAAAAAAAATGAAAACGAAACACTTAGAGAGCAAAGAAGAGCTAGAATCCAAGATGAAAGAAGGACAAAGGAAAACAGAAGCAAGTCGAAAGGCTAGTCAAGAAGAATTAATAGTAGTTTTCAAAGAACAAATGTGATGTCAAGTAGAATGGATGGAAGAAAATTTAAGGCAAAGCAATAAAGAAATAATGATCAAGTGTAAAGAATAAATCAAGAAACAAAAAGACCCAGATCAGCAACTTTATAGATACTGAATATAAAAATGATACAAATTGAAGAAAGAAATAAATACACTAAAGCTCAAATATGCCGGACGATAGACGAATTAGGATTTAAAATAGAAGAAAATGAAAAAAAAGTATTAGAATGCGAACAAAGGATTACTAAAACTGAAGAAGCTATTATCACATTGGAAGCAAAATTGTACGAAAAAGAACAAACTGGAGTAAAAGAAATGACAACAGTAGTATATAGATCAGAAAACTGGACACCACAACAACCAAAATTTGATGGAAATATAAGGGCCATCCACACAATTAATTCTATAGAGGCATTAGAAAATTACCTGAACCAAGCAGAAACAAGTGAAGGAGGAAAAATAATAGCGGCAATGGGTTTATTAGAAGGCAACGCCAAAGCATGAGCAGAATTACATCGTTTTGACTGGGCGGATTTTGCTCTATTCCAAGAAGATTTTATAAAACTATTGGTCGAAATCAGTACAAGACAAAATTAAATTGAGATTAGCTGCGCCGCGATTATACAACCCAACACAAGGAAAATATGTGGACCACGTTTGGTTTTGACTCAGCAAAACTATATATTTACTGCCACCCATCGAAGAAGAACATCTAGCAGAAACATTAGTCGGACATTTTGCTAGAGATGTGGAAAATATATTAATTGGATCTGGAGCAAAAAATATTGACCAGCTTACTAATATTTTGGAAAGAATACAATCGGTAAATTACGAAGATATATCTACAGGATTTTACAACCGTCGGAACGACTGTAATCGAGAAAGTACTCGACCAAGTAACGATAGTACAGATAATAGGAGAAACGTAAACTTCGCGAACTACCACAGAGGTAGAGGGGTCCGAGAAGAAGAGTGGCGATAATGAGGAGCAGGAGAGAGTCACCATCACACCTAGAAAAGAACAAAACAGAAGACAAACAGACAGCGAATATTCAGAACAGGAGGAAAGAGAGAGAGATCTCCGTCACCCACGCCATCGGAAAACTAAGGGAGCCGGATCGAGAAGCTGCACTTGCCTCGCAATGAACTTATAAAGGGGAACAAACACAACTTCCTAATTTTGTGAAAGTATATTACCAAAACTGCCGGAAAAAATCGTTGAATATTTTGAACTTAAAAGACCAACGCAATGAAGAGGGAGAAAATAACCAAATGGAATCACCTAGTGAGGAAATAAATGGCCAGGAGAAAGATTCAACCACGGAAAACCTCCAATTTTTTAAAGGAGAGTTGCAGGAGGTCTGTCAACAGATACTGTTAGACACGGGATGCAAAATAAGTATTATTTCGGAGAAATGATATATATATAAAAATATAATAAAAAAAAATCCAGAATTAATACCATTAATGAAATGAATACCATACTTGAACTTACGGAACAAAACTTATAATAATTTAATATTGGTCAAGTTGCTTTGGTTTGTGTGAATCCTTGCGATTATAATATAAGAATTGATTAATCCATTATGAGGATTCGTTCTAATGAAAAATTCTCCATTGGTGCTAAGTATGGATTAGTGCGGTACTCTAGCAAAGTACAGGTCGTAGGTTCAAATCCTACTCGAGGTAAACTTTTTATTTATGTATTTAATAAAATTAATAATAATTTGAAATTTACTTTTGAACTTTTTTCTTCATAACGAAACTTATAATAATATTATGCTTTCTTCGTAACCAAGAAGTTAGAACCGGAAGTCATACCAGGAGTGAATTGGATGTGCCACGAATCATCCCGAGTGAACGTAGCCAAGAAAGAAATAACTTTTAAGGAAAGGGAAAAGGACTATCAAGTAAAATTCATTGAAGAACGAATGACCCGGGTAGGGGCGACATATAAGATGTACAACAGGAAAAATAAGACTCGCGAAGAAAAAGACATGATCGAAGAATTCCCTAGTGAAGATGAGGATAGTTTTTCTGAGGAACCAGGAGGAGTAAGATACTTTGTGGGTGGATTAGGAACAAAAGGCACCACACCAATTTTTTGGAGAAGTGACCCAAATGCATATTTATTGCAGAACCCATAGACAAATGAGGAAACCCAAAGTCCAGTAAGAAATCCACCGTAGAGCAAATAAGTGAAGGCGATGAACAAGATCGTGGACCACAAGAACAAGAAAGGGATTAAAGGATTGATGGAGAAAATTGAAGGAAAGATTTCTGAAAAGCCGGGATTAGTGAACTATTTTGTTTGTGGACTGAAAATTAAAAACGAGGTTCCGTTTCTGTAACAAAATTACCCGAGGCAATTTACGCACAGGGAAGCAGCAGCGAAAGAAAAAGATAGAGTGTTAGTGGATAAAATAATTCAAAGGTCGCAACCTCCCTATCTAAATCCAATTGTCACTGTACCGTTTGAATGGAAAAAGAAATCATTTTTTGGTTGAAGCTTGCTAAGTGGTTTTTATGTTTGTTTTCAAATTAATGGTATTAATTCAAAAACAAAGGGGGTACTGTAACGAGAGCTTTAGAAAATTCAAAATTTCGCGCTAAATTATACGAGATTTGATAGTTGTATTATTATTTTTCTAGACAAAGAAATGGTTACTGGTTATTTGTGTTTGAATGTAATATTAATATTAAAAGCTTGAGTTTATTTCATTAAGTTTCTATATACTTAATCCGAAAGTATTTAAAATACGCGGCAGTTATAAGTACATAAAATGCGTTGAAGGTGAATGGAACAACGCTGTCATAATGATGTGTAGTTTTTAAAAACAGTCGCCCTAAGTAAGCTGTCATCGTTGGTTGAAGAGCTCCAACAGAGTTATTCGTCGTTGAGGTACGAATTACAAGGGAAGGAGCGCAAATACCTTCCTTATTGAAAAATAAAAGGCTACAGTAAACAATAAAAAGTGCAATTGTTATCGAGTTTAATGTATAAGGAATAATAACTAAAATTGCTAATTAAATAGATTGCATTGCAGTTAAGTAGTGAACTATAGTAAAATAAATAAAGACATAATAATTGCCAAATTGTAAATATACAATTATTAAAATAAATCGTTAAATTATTGAAGGAAAATTGGTGTCATTTTATCCATAACAAAGGTGTAAGAAAAGATAAAAAAAAAATTTCTAGTAAATATATCGAACAATAGTGACATCATCGGAGGAATAGCCCATCAACCTAAACGACGGCTCAAACTGGCAGAAAAAAAAAGCAGTTACGTCATCAGCTTTCAACGAAAGTAACAAGTAAGAACCTTTTGATTGTGTGAATAAATAAAACGTTTGTGTGTATGATTTTCTTAAAACTTCAAATGTGAACATCACAATTAAACAAAAAAACAATGTGTTTATTTCTGATAAAGGTTTTATTGTTATATGTTAGTTTTGAGAAGGTTATTTTAAATTATAGGTTTGATTCTTATGTATGTTTGTAAACAACGCATTGATGTATTTTCGTTCAGATTTTGAATTTAATTAAATGAGTATAATGTTTGGTTTACTTTTATTATTGATTATTAATATTAAAACTTATAAAATATTGAATATGTAAATGCAGAAAGAAGTAAACTCAATAGGAATCCAGATATATAATTAAGTTGAATTGAGCATAATTTTAGTCAATAGCAGTAATCATTTCTTTATTCTAACATTTAAGCTAGCTGGTGCCTTTAAGTAAGAAAAGAATTCGCAAACGTAAATATTAAAGTTCATTTGCTCAAACTGAAATTAATTAGCAAGGAATTAAAATTGAACTAGTAGACAATATCTTGATAAATTGAGCCCATTCCGTTTTAATAAACCGTAATAAAATATAATCATTTTAAGTTTCACAATAACAGTATTAAATTTTATTCGATAATGTTGAGTTTATAAAAAACTTTAAATGAACTCAAATCTAATTCTTTGTAGCGGCTTAACCAAACAAAAGTAATAACTAAGGGTGATACACCCGTTGCAAATGGTCACTGCGTATATGCACACCACGTGCGGCTACTTAGGCGAATACTGGAGTATTATTTTTCCCTCTCAGAACCCTAACTCTGTTCCTTCCGATCCTATCCTGACCACACCCATCCTTAATCCCACCATGCGTATATACGTAATGTATGTATGTATGCTGGGAATCCATGATTGTGGCTGAAGGAGTTTGGAAAGCTCAAACAGCCCGTCCTCTCTCTTAGGGAGGGAATGAAATACATGGCCTTTTTTCTCCTTATAGATAAATTCAATTCGCATCATGGATTTATCCCGGTTAAATGAAAGTGCATGCTGAAAACCGTTCAAAACGTTGGCCTACCTACGATACCACCGAAACACATAAAATTCATGGATTCGGCACTATTCATACCATGATCGGATAGTGGTGGAATCATCCAAATTCTACCTAAACGTTTCTACGAATATGGCAATGTAGTACCTTTAATTAAACTCCAAGAAAGTAAAACCAGAATTTACCAAGGAATGACAACATTGTGTGTATGTATCTCCTAAAACTACTCAGAGAAAACTAAAGAGACTAACTATTCGGGCAAGGTAGCCTTCCTTTACTGTAAATACATATAGTAATGTGTAACAATTTGTATCATCGATTTCACCAGAATTCTATAATGGGAGTTTGAGAATACACTAAAAATATAACATTAAGCTGCATCAAGTTTGATTGGACTCGCTTATTGTTTGTATTGATAATAATAAAGACTTTTAAAAATGTACATTTTTTTCATTCACATATTGTGTGTAGACCGCGAATGTGTAAAGATCACGGTGGCAGTCTGGTGAGCACTCTAATTAATAAGCTTCCTACTGTCTACCTCGATATGGATATTTTTAACTTATTCGTATTTCCTCTTACATGTACAAAACGCTTTAATCAATTTATAAACATATGCACATTTGCAAATTTTTGTATTGTCTATAAGTTCTAAAGATGGTATGCGCCCTACCGGATTAAATTTAATTATTTAGTGAAATTTTTTTCTTTATATAATATAATGTCTATTACATTTTATTTCATTCACTAGAAAATAAACAATTAGTTGAAATTAATATTAAGTAATGACATTTGGTTCTCTCAAATGTGAAAATCAAATTTTAACAAAAGTTAAATTTTATTACCCTCTTGCTTGACTACGCATATAAGTTGTTTAAATTAATTTTTAAGGCTTACTTAGTAGTGTTTAAAACTTTTATAAGAAAAGCTTATCTAAAATTGAATTACTTTTAAAAACGGGTCTATAGAGTTTGCTATGAAGTTGAGTATTTTCAACATAAACAATAATTATTTACGTGATTTTTGGGTTATTTCCTTACCTAAAGCTTTAACTTTTAATAAGTCTTCTCTCCTTCTCTCCTTCTCCTTCTCTCATATCTGATGTGTGAAGGTACGAGTAGGTTCCTCTACTTCCCCGACATTTCGTCCGACCACCTGAGTTCCGCAAGGATCGTCACTGGCACCTATTTTATACACTATCTACGCCTACGACACTCACCAACGTACCAACCCTAACATAACTATAGCACAATTTGCCGACTACACAGCTCTCTGGGCAAGGAAAGAAGCAAACGATTAAAGAAAATGAATAAATAAAATTAAAAGTTTTCGAGGTACTCAAAAAACATACTGTAATGCATTGTAACGCCTCGCTTGGTTGGTTCTACTTATGTATTGCCCTTAATTTCTTTTCTCGGGCCGAGTTCAAGATTTCGCTACCTTGGCGTAATGTGTGTTGCCTATCTGGGAATAAAACTTAATGGTCTTGTAGCAGATTTATTAGGTCACAACATATCCAAATTATAAAATGAACTAGAATTGACTTAATGAATAAATAAGAATGTGTTAGACGGGACGCCACTGCCTGGTTTCTCTGGTTACTAAGTATTCTGTTTATAAATATTAGTTCCTGTGAGGATATACAATAAGTGTCGTGTATTCTACGTTACATGTTCAGGATTCCACAAGATTAATTAAAGGTGAGTACTGAGCTTGTACTTGTAATTGTGTAGCTGATTCCCTAATTTTTCTACTTTAATTGAATGTTATGTACAAGTCAGGAAATTACTAATATCTGATATCTAGCATTGAATGATTTATGAATGAAATACAACATGGGACTAGAATTTATATGCAGGGCAGGTGTTGATATATACAGGTGAATGATGTATGCGGTTGTCATATTACTGATATGTAATACTTAGTATGGAATTATTTATGAATGAAATCATAACAGGGTACAGCAGTTTATACACAGGGTGCAGGTACTTATAATTAAATTAAATCTGGTATTTAATGCAGGTAACGGTGTAAATGTATAATTATTGATTGGAGATTCTGGTTGGAGATTTGGTTTAAAGGTAATATCTTGTCGGAGTCGAAACTGCCGACATATTTACAATAGATGTAGCTGAATATTTGGGGCGTAACTACCGTCTAATGAACTACGTCCTGCAACAACCCCTACGTACCCTTCTCGGGCCGTAACCACCAAGAAGGTTGTACTAATGATCGTACTTTACTATTTTATGAAGTTGTAGCGATCAGAGATAATTATGCGTTTAGAAGTATTTAGCTTTTCGGAGCGCAACCGCCGTCACACTAAAGAATGTTTTCTCTTCTCATTTTTATGCACTCTTCTCGGGGCGTTACACCACCAAGATTGTATGTTAAGTGTAAAGGGACACATAAATAATCTGGTCAGGTTAGATTAAAAATGCGGGCTACAGCATAATGGTTAGGGATACTGATCAGGCTAATGGCTGCTGGACAGAATACTGATTAGACTAGTTTGGTTGCTTGTCAGAATCCTGGTCAAGCTAGTGTGGTTGCTTCACAGGATACTGGTCAGGCTAGTTTGGTTGCTGGACAGGATACTGGTCAGGATAATAATACAGGGTCACATAAATTGATACGAGATGCTGGTATGGAGTGGGAAGGAGTACACAATTGATATCATTTATGAATAATCATGAAACAGTTTTGGAAGGAATTGGGAAATAAGTTTTGATGGGAATTATTTACTAGGATAGGAAAATTTATAGGAAAGATTTTAGGATCATTACAGCCTTCTATAAACTATCTTCATTTGTAAATTTTATAGAACCGTGTATAATAATAGCTCTGAATATAAAGTTTCGTTGAGGTCCGTTTCGTATTTTTTAAGTTATCGTTTAAGTTCCGGAAATCAAGTTCGACCAGTTGCATACTCACAAAATCCGAATCGTTAATAATAAATAATAAATACACTAATTTCAGTTTTTGTGAACTCGAAGTGATTGAAGTTATTGCCAACAACTTAGTGCATTTTGAAGCTTTCAAACATTTTAATAAATGTTCATTACCTTAAAAATAACATCATC
Organism: Vesta saturnalis; assembly: GCA_036346205.1. Classification (NCBI taxonomy): domain Eukaryota; kingdom Metazoa; phylum Arthropoda; class Insecta; order Coleoptera; family Lampyridae; genus Vesta; species Vesta saturnalis. The sequence goes on from JARFJB010000827.1 coordinate 4,641,937, forward strand.
CAGCACAGGCATTATAAAGTACAATAAGCTGGAGAAATATGCCCACTATTATTTGTCGGTGCTATGGTCGATTAATGAAGTTATTTGCTAATGATGCAAAAATTAGGTAGCGTTGTTAATATTTTAATCTTTTGTGTTGTGCCACTATTTATTCATTATTTTGGATTAAAATAAGTTCTATTAGCTTATTTCAGCAAATCTTAAGATAGTTTGAAACTTAAAGTAGATGTTGCGAATTTTGGTGTTTAAAATAGGCTAGTAATTTACCGAGTGGGCAATTTTCCTGTTTTCAACAATCAGTACGGTTCTTATCTTTCACAGAAAAATTTCGATGCAGTGTCGTTTATTATCGAATTTGAGAATTTATTAGGTTAAGCGTGAAGTTTAATGCAATTTGTCAGATGCTTCACATCTTACTACGACCCATGATCGTATTCGAAAGTTAGTCGTCAACCCGCTCGATTTAGTAGGCCTACGTAGCGTATAGTGGGAATCTAGCGTGTAAAGTTAAAGTCAGTTAGCTTGCGTTGTATATTATAATAATTTTGTTACAATGCTCTGTTTTTTTTATTCATGTGTGCTAGAATAAAACATAATCAAGGAACGTAAGTCTGTCGTGTTAATATGTGCGACTGTGATAATCGTATGTCAACACTTATAATAATCTGACATTCCCCATTTGACGTTTTGTTTTGATTGTTGGTTTAATTTCCTTTTATACGTTTTACTTCATATATTACATAAAAGACAGTTTTTTTTGCACGATTGAGATTTTTCGTTTATTTACCATATCTGTTTCCAAGACAGTAGCATATGTTTACTGGTTGCGAGGCCCAACTCGTCGGTAAGCATTTTATTACCGACATCTTTATTACCAACGTAAAATTATATATACTAATTTAATAAGAAATTTGCATTCTATTTGTCATGACTTTCGTATTAGTGAATTATATCATTAATTTAATAAACGTACGATAGATACTTGTTCCTCTCTGTCAAATTAGTTCCTAGACCTATACTCCTACTTTTGTATTACATAAATAGTTTTTCAAAACTCATTACCGATAAATTTAACAGGGAAATTATTTTTCAATAGGTAAATTATAATTGTATTTATATGCATAAACATTAAATTCAGTAAAATAATATTTTTTATTTATAATTGCCTTAATGTACTGCTGGATACGATAGTTAACAAGTTTATTCTATGGAAAAGCTTATTTAACGAAACGAGCGAAAAACGATGTTGATGGAAACTGGAAGTATTCAGTAGATTATGTGTTAAGAAATATCAACATTCTACTTTCCAGAACATTCTTGTAATTAGTATATGTAGCTGTGTTTATGCTCTTGACACATTCGAAGAATTGTTAGTCAGTTTTCATGTAGCATCGGTAGTTTTGCTAAAAGAGGAAAAATCATACTGGTCTGCACAACTGTACTTACATTTGAGGAATAAATGTACGCACATTTGGAAAGAAGTCCGACAAAACGACTTTAAGACAATTGGTCTCCAAAACAGGCACATAAAATAAAAGATCTTAAAAACCAAAACATTACGATAAGTAAACGATTGACGAATTTATAACTTTAATTTTTCAAGTTTAGTATTATGTCTCAACATAAATAATGACGGATTGTGACAAAACCTTTAGTTTTACAAAATAAGCTGTTTCATAGAATTAATTGTTGCAATGGTTCGAGAACATTAATACCGAACTTAGAGACGTTATTGTAAAGATATCATCTAAACTTAAGATTCAATTTTCCGAAGAAAATTGCATTGTTACCATAAAATGGTTTCTGGTTATGTTAAGAAATTGCAGCATTATATACGTATGTGAAACGTCAGACAAAAACAAGTTTGAAATTATTTAACCGATGAAAAGGTATTGGCGCTTATAAATAGGCCCATTTTTTAAATAAGTAACTGCGGCTGATAAAAATATTTTGAACCTTTATGTCAATTCAGATGCGAGCTAACATGGATATTTTCAGCATTTAACCAAAGCTAAACTATCAAAACTGACTTTTACGTGAATTTTAATGAAGAGTATAAGCGAAACAGATAATACCGACCATCACATTGTAATTTCTATTGAAATTTAAAAATAAATTACAAAAGCCTTTAAGTTGTTTATGAAATGCATAACTTACAATTAAATTTTTCAAATTAATTAATAAATTATTGAAAATATAAACGAAGTTAATCTGTATGAATCAAGGGGTCACTTTGAAATTAATTTATAGATAATTGCCAAGTTTAATTTTATTTTTCTATTTTAACTGTAATATAAACATATAAAAGACCATTCATTCAACGGGTAGTGAGGTGTCGTCGGGATATCGTTATATTTGATGTAAATAAATATGCAATTGAAAATCGTTACTCATTATTTACTATACTTTAATGAATTGATCTCATTTACATGCACGTTTGAGATCTAAAAACAATGCATTATTAATTCATTATTTGCTGTGCTTTAGATCAATATATGCAGATTTGAGTTATCTTAAAAACAATAGGTACATCATAAAGTAGACATGGTGACTAGTTCCATATGAGAAGGACTAAATCAGTGGTATATAATCTGAAATAAGTTTTGTTTAGAATGCAATGCAAAGTGATATCTAGCATTAGTTAAATAAGTTCTTTTTTTCCATTATAATGTATTTGTGATGTTCACCAGTGTACATTCAAAGGTGGTCAGCAAAAATGGTGTACCTGACTTGTGCTGAATATGTTGAATGGTTCAACAACAACTTGAGCATTTATAATTAACTAACCAGTCATACATGTAATTTGTTTTCACTAATATTATTTAACAAGTATATCATACATTGATTTCTGATTAATGACAAATTCATTTTAAAAATTCATTTGAATGTTTTAATGTCATTGTAATGGTAACATCGTCCAATATCATTCCTTTTTTTAAATATTCACTCTCCACATATTCACACACTTTCTTCTAGTTCTCAGCTGTAATTTTTTTCAATTCTTCATTGCCAATTGCTTAACACCTTCCATTTGAAATGTCACATTCCTCACTGCTATCCGATTTTTCAATGGGATTTAATTCAGAGTGGTACAAAGGAGACGAAGGACAGCATGACCATTTTCAACTAGTAGCTTGTCTAGAATGGTTTCTTCAGCAACACATTCTTGTAATTGGGATAATGGCATTGTCATCGTTCCTTATTTTCTGTTTTCATAAATTGGTACATTGTAGATAATTTTCCCCTTGGCTATGAATTACCTTTTGATTATTCATTTTCAACCTGACAACAAAATTCATACATTATTGCCTATTTCAAACACTCATGTCAATATAAACAAAAGATCATTAAACGCTCATCTAAACAGTTTTTACTTCTAAACTGTACATTATTCTCGAACCAAATTGAGGTTAAAAGAAAAAATTTGTTTTAAACGTTACTTTTAGTATATAAAACATTACAAAACTTGAATTTGACGAGTAATACCATGTATTGGTTTAATACACAGAAATACGCCTTGAAATCCAGAAAATCTGTAATATCAATTTAATTAATAATATTAATTTTAACCAAATTTTACATACCTATAACAATTTCCTTTAGTCTTAGAAGACTAAATTACAATCATTGAATTTTTAGGTTCTAATAATACAAATTCGTCATTCACCAAAGTTTGTCATTTATGGTAAATTTATTTAATATCTGCATTACGCCACTGGACATAGTACAATTTCATTTTAAGGATGCGGAACAGTAGTACTGTCGCTGATTCCAACGTAAACAATGATCATTCATAATTGATATAAATGGTAGATCACATTTATTATTTAAAAATATTTAATATTAATATTGTTGAATTATATAATTATTTGTTCAGTCTCTCAATTGCGTTTAGCTAGATATTATAATATTGATATTAATATAAGTGATTAACATTAAATAAATAGTCAAAATATTTGTGAATAACATCAAGAATGTCAATAAACTTGCATTTATTATAAAACTGGTTTTCGTGTCTAAAGTTCTGTTCAATTAAAAATGTCGATACATCAATATGATTAACTCAAATATTACTGAAATAGTGTAATTAACTGGTTTTGTCAAAATATGTACAAAATTCATGGATTGAGGTTAAAAACGGCGTGAACTCATTTTGGAGAATGTTATGATGGCATATTTCAAGATTTGTCAAATAATATGAAGCCTTCTTCACTTTGGTGTTTTACTATTTTGAGGACCACAATTAATATAAATCATAATATAAACATTGCAAGCTATTCCAAATAACAAGAAACTCTGGCGGATTTAAACCCAAAAAATCCCAAATTTTAACAAACGAGAACTTAACTATTTTCTAGCAAATGCACCCGACGATAAATACTTATTTATGAAGGTAAAATATACAGGGTGTGGCGTGAAGAGTTTTGATTAAAAGTAATAGCGGATACAGTTATGTTAAAAATCTGAAATTACGAAGCTGTAGGTTTAGGATGACTCTGAGTTCAAATATAATATTGTCCTGAATGTGACACTTCCGGTTATACCGAAAGTAGACGTCAACTTTGTTATTTTAAATGGAACCTAATATTTTTTATTTTATTTTCAAATTCTACATGAAATTCTAGATAAAATTTGTGCACAATGTCGAATACGAAAAATGAAGTATTTTCGAGATATTTCGATTGTTTTAAAAATTTTGAAAAAATCCTAGTCCACATTGAATAACGATATCTCCATTAATAACGAAGCTAGTGACGTGAAAATGTAACAAATAAACAACAAGCGCTTGCCCGTTAACTCCATATATCCATCTCATTGATATTTCATACAGGGTGTTTTAAACTTAGCCGCCAACATGACATTTAAATCATTTATAAGTTGTTTACTTTAAATAGAACACGCTGTATTTTATTACATTTTCCGCTGTATTTTTTAAGCCAATTCGTTTGGTATCAGTATTCCCTATACCTAAATTCAACCACTTTTGAGATATTTCATTATCTTAGTTAAAATATAACAACACTTAATTATTTCAACATTAATAAAGGGCAGGCCATGATTTCCATTATTTAAGGTGATATTTTGTTATTTTTTTCATAAGTTATTAATTCTGAAAACTAACCAATAGCCTGTAAGGATTATTAATTGTGGATATCATTAAAAACGTTGACTAGGTATTTTGTATTAATTTAATTAGATAACTTACAAACAAAAATAACTAAATGTAATATTAAACAAATAAAGTTCTATATAAGTAGCACCATCCACTTCTAAAGATTTATAAATCCTTTTCATTATGTTATGTCTTGTAATTCTGGAAATATGGTCGGGTGTTAGAGAATTAAAAGCAAGTAACACTCTCTGCGTCATATCTTCCTTTGTCGTAACAGGTTTGGAAAATACCTGATTTTTAATGTAACCCCAAATACCAAAATCTAGAGGAGCCAAATCAGGAGAGCGAGCTGTCCAACGAAACGGACCCTGATTGGCAATCCATCTATCATCAAACATGTCGTAAAGATGCTGAGCAACAGGCCCAAAGTTATGAGCAGGTGGTCCATCTTGCTGATACCAAGCTGAATCCGCCTCTCCATTTCTTAAAGTATGTAACGCCGGTCGTATGGCTTGTTCTAAAATGTGGCGATATCTTGTACCATTTAAATTTTCATCATAAAATTTTATCGTCTTTTATTGCACAAAAAACATTAAAACTCCAACTATCTTGGAAATAACGTTCTCTACTAACATGTGGATTTTCATTAGACCAAAAATAGGAATTATGTCGATTAAATAATCCATTTTTGCTAAACTTTGCTTCATCACACCATATAACTTTTTTTATGAAGTTTTCATCCTCTTGGGTCTTCATTAAAAACCATTCACAGAATTCTACCCTTCGAGGAAGATCACCTTATTGTAAATGTTGCACCAAATGATTTGTGTTTTTTTAAAATGCGATGAATTGTTCTCGTCGACAAAGTAAGATCTCTCTCACAATCTCTAATGGAGGCATTTGGAACAAAGCAAATAACCCAAAACATTAATTTCGTTTATGTCACTCTCCACTAGTGGTTTATTTTTATTAATTTTTGTCTTAAATTGGCGAAACTGACGGCAGTTTTTAAGCAATCTTCTTACAATATCACCAGTTGCATTTGGTCGATTTGGATATCTTTCTGCAAAAACACGGCAATTCTATTACACTCGCCTTAAATAATAATAAGATTTAAAAAATCATCGTTAGTAAATCCTACATTTGCCATTATTTACTATGAAATACAAACTGGTAAAGAAAACTGTCAAAACAACATAAACAATTAACGTTCTATGAAAATGTAAACTTTCACCATTACCACTCATAATAAAGTACTTATCTTTTTTGGGTTCGTAATTTCAGATTTTTAACATAACTGTATCCGCATTACTTTTAATCAAAACTCTTCGCGCCACACCCTGTATTGTGCTCAATAGACTAACAGACATGTAAATTTTAATTTTCTTTTAGATTATTATAATTCGTATAAGCGGTGCCTGCAGAAAACAGGAATACGTAATATAAAACCATCGCATGTTCAAGATACAGGAAAAAATCTAGTTATTAAAATTCTCGATTCAAAAACTGAACGACAACGTTCTTTTGTGGTTTCAGAATATTTTTACCACAACGTGAAAAAATATATTTACCTTCGCTCTGCAGTAAATGCAGTAAACTATGTGAATGGAAAATGCACCAGGCAGTGTGTTGGTATTAATAAAATAGGGAACCTACCAAAACAAATTGCTGTATACCTAGGACTACCAGACGCAGCAGCTTATACAAAACACTGTTTCTGGCGCTCGTCTGCGACTATTCTTGTTGACGCGGGAGCGATCTATTAGAGTTAAAAAGACAGGCGGATGCCAGTCATCGACCGTAGCTGAAGGCTATGTGGATAATTCCCTAAATAATCAAACAAACACTTCATCTAAAATAGCATCTGCTATAACAGGTACAAGTAATAGTGATGAAAATGAAAATAAAAATTTACTAAACACAGCTAATAATGTAAACCTTTCTTACGCTTGAAACAAGCACAAGAACCGATTTACCGTTTGTATTTAACAACTGTACTGTTACTATAAACAATTATTATAATAACTAATATTATGTAATTAAATGTTATACAATAAAATTATTAAAAATATTTTATTGTTGATGTTGTTAAAGTATTATTAATAATAACATTATTAATACAAGTAGGAGTGTCGTAGGTAAAGTATAGTACGTAACCCGTATTGTAAAGCATTTTACGCACTCAAGGAATTACGCACTCGCCGCTACGCGGCTTCGTGCGTAACTTTTCCATTCGTGCGTAAAATGCTTCTTACAACACACGTTACGTAATATTCTATTACATTACAGTTATAATATTATCACAGAATTTTAGTTATAGGCGTATAATGTATTTTTTTTTTATTTTCCAATTCAAAGTTTAGGTGAAAGAGCAACGAGAGTGATAGCCAAGTTGAACTTCGACTTGGGATTAATTGCATAATGCGTATTCATTTTTGTTTTTCATACATACATGCTTATATATACTTTTGTTCATTATGACATTATGCCAAATAATAAACACTATTATTATTATTATTATTATTATTATATCGTTTTCAACGCCCCGATAACATACTAAAAGTGAAGGATTTCAAAAAAATTCATGAAATGACAAAAACCAGTTAATACAAAAAACCTATATCAGCGTTATGACGTGAATGACGAGATAGAAACACTAGTAAACTACGTCCGCATATGTGACATGAACTTGCAGTTATAAAAAACCACCTAATAATACATGTGTTCGGATAATATAAGCTTTATTGATTTAGCGTTCTTTTAGATACAAACTCAAAACTTGTGCTAAATCATTTAATTTAATTTGTAACAACAATGACTAATACTTTTCATCATGTTCCAAAACTTTTACATAAATGAACATTAGATAATTAGTAAAAGCATGATTTCAATACTCGACGAGTAGAATAGATTAAATATTAATATAATTAAGTCGATTATTTTTAGGTTGAGGTTACAAATTATAAACCAAAAACATTGAATTTGCGTGTGTAATCAATACATTCCATATTGTGACGTTTCCGGGCATATTAAATGTAGCATTCACCAATTGTCGTTTTAGATACCGTCTCTATGCTAGAAAATAAATATTATATACCAATGAGTTTGATTTTGCATTGATCAATAACGTGTAAAACCAAACATGCAAGCTCAGATCATATCTGTACCTATAACAGTTTAATCAATGAAAAATGTATTATTTGTAAACAAAATTGTTTATTTGCCAAACAAGATCTGTAAACTCTCAAGTCGATTATTGTTTTAAGCACAATGGATACAAATCTACTGTTCATTTGATAACGATCATTTACTATTGTTTTAAAATCCTACAAAAATAGATATCAAAGTAAAATTGAAACTCAGACTCCTTCGACTAGCTTACGTTTTATACAAACATTTCTTTAAAAAGCAATGCTTATAAAGACTTATAAAAGTTCTATAGCAAACTTCAATCAGATGTAATGCCGGGTACAGACCAGGCTCGCAAGTGTTCGCGAACTGTTCTCTAATCTGGTGTAGACGTACATTCGCAAGGAGTTCTAGAACAGTTTTCGAGGTTGGAGAGAGTTCGCTTTTGAATCTGTACATCACAGAGATCGTTCGCGTGTCCTTGCTGCGGTCTGGAGGCTTTCGTGCATTTTTGTGGCGTATTATTTTATTTGTTTCGTGAAAATGGAGTGGTCGGAGGAGGAAGTAGTTAATTTAATTGAACAACATGGCCTTATACCAACTTATGGTATGGATAGAAAGAGAGACTCCATTCAAGAAATCGCGTAGCACTTGAAAACACCACCGACGAAATTGAACGCAAATTATGGTTACTTTTGGCTCAATATCGCAGAGCACATGCAAAAGTTGAGCCGATGATGGAATGGGGTATGGGGAGAGATAACGTTTATAAAGATGTTTAGTTTGGTTATATGTATTTTGCATCTTTGAGGGCCAAAAATACCCCAAGCGAAACCAGAAAAACAGCCGAGGTAAGTAGAAGTTTTTGACTAAGTAAAGGCTTTGCGATGGAACTCGCCCTACAGTTGAAAAATATTAGGTAAAGTTATTTCTAATTTCTTGCGATGATTTACGGTCTACTTTTTGTAAACTCTGAAAAATAACCTGATTTTTCTTTTCTCTACGATCCTTCAATCAATACTTCTGTAGGATGTTCACGATCAAATAAACCATCGGACGAATATTCTTGGAAGGTTTACTTTGCAGTAAAAAGTTGTGAAGATGCACACATGAAAATACTGTGGGTATGGCCTTTTGGGGTTCCAGTAAAAGTGGTTTATGCAAAACGCGAAACACTGATGACAAAATGCCAAATGAATTCTCTACTACCCGTCGTGCACTTATATATAATTAAGCGCGCTTTTGGAAGATCCCTTTAAGTGTATTTCAGGATACACTTTCATAATGTTTGGATGAAAGGAGAATGCATCGTCAGCGACGAAGATGTATGGTGTACCTTGTTCTTGTCCTAGCAACGGTGTTAGTGGTGGAAGGTTGAGGGTTCCATATTCTATTTCAGAGCCCAAGGCAATATTTTTAAAAACTTCTCCGTCCCAAATTCTCCCTTGAGTTCCTATATTGGCAGATATGAACGTATAATTTGCGTCCACTGCTGCCATACGGACTACACTAAAAAGCCCTTTATAATTCAAATACTCGCTTCCATCAATTGCCCCTACGCAATGAGGAAATTGCAATTTGTCTTCATATTCTTTAGCAACAGCGAGCCACTGTTCGGGTGAGTTCGGCATCTACAATTTAAATATGCGTAAGTACAGACTTCGCTTGTTTCACTTATTGGTGAGAGAGATGGTTAACACAAATTAAATCTATAGGATACAATTTTAGATCGCCGCTATTTCCTTACTTGTTTTTTTCAGAAGTCTCAGTAGAAACTGTTCCTCAAGTGGCAGAGTCTTTTGATAGTGAAGAAGATTGTACTGACATTTTAAGTCCCACAGAGGCAACAAAAGATGTAACAAGAGTAGTTCAGACAAAAAATCCTACAACGCGCAAAACAGAAAGGGAATCTAACACAGCAAAAAAACTTTAAAAAGTAACAGAGAGTACCGCACAAATTACAAAGGCTTTTAATATACTAAAAAACATATTGCAAGAAAAGTCAGAACCCATCGATATATACTCTAGTTTTGGTAACCATATTACTTAGAAACTACGTCCATTTAATCCACTTATGATATCACAGGTAGAACATAAAATTAATAATATAGTATACCAGGCAGAAATTAATATGTTGCAGTCTCAATCTCAAAATAATCAACAACATTCGCAATCAGCTGACGGCAGGTCCTCTCGATCATCAGGGACACATACACTCTTTCGTCACAATTATACTACACCACACCGATATAGTCTCCAATAAAAAATGAATTCGAATCTTTCAGTATGGATAAATACATAGTTACGAAGAATTATCTTAACATCTAAAACCAAGGAGTACTTTTTGTGTTGATATCAAACCATGTTTATATACATAAAAAATAAATGCTTATTAAAACAATAACTTACCTTTACATATTTCTCTAGTACCGTGAATAAAGCTTCGCATACTTCTGGCACAGCATAAAAAACAATCAGCAGAACAACTCTCAGGCGGTGCCTTTGATCTAGTTTGCGTTAGAATTTAACCTTGAGGACGCCATTACGTGCTAAAAGACAGGTCCTCCTTCTTTTATCTATGCAGGTCCTGACTCAAAATAATCTTATTTCCAAGGTTAGTTTATAAAAACCGCATTTTAAATGTATAATGTATCCGTAATTTTATTTGTAAGGAAATAAAAGAAGTAATATAGAAATGATTATAATTTATAAAAGATTATATTTATTACTGATTACGCCATATAATTAATTTATTTTTGTTGGTACATTTAAAATTTTTATTTATATTTTTAAAGTGTAATAAAGTCGTACTCTTAAGTATAATTTAATAATAATTGCTTTGGGGAATTTTGGACAGGGTTGATCATATGGTATCAAATTGCAAATATCTAAAATCTGTTACATATATTTGATTTAACAATGAACGACTCAAAATTTCTTTGAAATATAACTTCAATTTGAGTAATAAAATTAACAAAATCGTTATGGGGCATTTGTAAATTTCCAAAAACATCACCGTGAGCATTTTCATATGCTTTAAAAAGCAAAAGAGAAGTGTCGTCTAGTTCATCATGCGCTTTAGAATAATTAATGCATATGTCACAGCTATGATGTTCAAGAGATTTTTTCAGCAAATAACCACATATATACCGAATAAAGTTTTTCTCCAAAATGTCATTTTTCTGGTAATCTAAATTAATTATATCTAAGGGGTTTGTCATAGTTACTGGTATCTCTGTTACTGATATATCCTTTAATTTCATTAATGGTGGATCAGAATCGGCTTCGCAATTTTCGGTCCCTGAATGAAACAAATTTACACATTGTAATTTTCTAAATGAACGTTGGAACTGAATTGGCGTTGGATTTATAGAATTTCCATTTAGTTGGCGTATTTTGCCAAAATGGTTTTCCAAGGCATCTTGATTTAATCTTCTTGTAAAAAGATAGTCGTAATTAGCAGCTTTCAAATTATCCCATAGGTTCAAAATACTTTTAATTGAAACCTTTAAACATTTCAGAAATTTCATTCTGTTGGTAACATTAACGTTATTTTTATCTCTTAACTCTAGCCTTTGGAAAAAACGGAAACAGTCATTTAAAAACTCTAATTGATAATCAAGTCCTTTAAAAGCTGCATTATATTTTTTCGAAGCTGAAGTTTGTGACGAATTTAAAATGTCAAACAACTTGTCCATTCTTTCTACAAATTCTGAAGTTTTCATAGCTTCTGAAGGAAGGTATCCAAATCTAATATACAAATTCATGCTGGACGACACACTGGCACTAAAAACTTGGGCTGCAAATTTCACTTTCATTTTTTCAAAATTTGATGGTGTAATATGAGAATCACATAATTTTGGTGCCGCTCTTATTGGATATTTTTTGTCATGCTCGTAAAACATTTTAATAAATTTCCAAGAGATCACGTGGTTGTCAATGTAGAAATCATATTTCATTAGCATATTTCTCATGGCTTTTATGATATGAGGAATATCAAACATATATACAATTATTAGACCCCATATCTGTCGTCAAGGCACAAAGTTTTAAGCCCAGATAATTTGACTTATGTACTGCCTCTGAAACAATAGCTTTTAATGATTCGGCTGTACAGGATGTATGGCAAAAATAGTAAGCCAGAGGTTGTTTCCACTTAGAATAAATTCCCCTTAACAACAAAACACATGCAGTCAAAGAAGGTTTAAACATCTTTTCTTGCTTTTCATTTTCTGCCAATCCAACCACACTGTCAGTGGAACGGTTATAAAATAAATGAGCTTTAATGCTAATTTCATCTACACACAGAACGCAGTATTTATTTAGATCTCGAAAGCAATCTATCTTCAGCTTTAACATTTTGAACAATTGAGAATTGTCTAGCCCTGGAGTTATTGATATTCCTCGTATTTCTTTTAAAAGCGTTTGTGGTCCAGGAAGAAAGAATTTGTGCATTAAGTATTGCTTATACAATTTTGGACCTGTAAAGTAGATGGCCAAACATTCATTTTAAATTCTTTGGAATATCGTCGACCTTTTGGTTGCTTTTGACCCTGAGCGATGATTGCGTTGATAAAATTGGCAGTTTCTACCGAGTTGCAAAATTTGTATGTATGGCGTTGATATTGTTCCCATGATATGTGTTCTTCCGCATTTTGTACTGCTGCTCCAGTTTTTGAATTGTCTCTCGCAACATCGCATTCTCTTGCACCAATGACTTATTAGTACGACGGTATTTTACCTTCCTTGGTGAGTTGTAACTTAATGATAATGAAGTTTGAGTGGAAGATGATGGAGACGGTAATTGGTGGCAAACTGCTGTTGCCTGTACTATCAGTGTTGGCATCTAAACAGATGGGTGTATTAATTTGATAAACCACAGTCAAGAATAACAGCATACCTGGTAAATTTAATTCTCCCAAATCCTCACTTTTTGTCCTTGGGTTTTCCTTTTATCTACGACTGCAAACCCTAAATTAAAAAATAGTGTAATCAAAATTGCTGTCGATTGGTATAGGTAAAGATATCTACTTAGGTAGATAATTAGTTTGGTTACTGAGAAAAAAAGTACCTGGGGTTATGGTGACATCATGTAAAATATGTACTTTCTTTAAGGGAGGCTCTTCTAAATCTATAACAGTGGGAAGGCACGGAATGACATATGAATGATCTGCGGGCACATCTCTCGAACTTCCCTCCTGCGACGGAAATATTGCAGGCAAAGCGTTATAATTGAGACGATTACAAAATTTATTTGTAAACATTTTAATCTCAAAATGGTCTCCACATAACTTATGGCTCTTATGTAAGGAATCTACATTCCTCAATAGATCTTCTCTATTGCTAAGCCTTGCCCATTTTCCAGCTCTATAAAAATAGTTATTTATGTATCAAGGACAAAAAATTGCCTTTTTATGGGCGAGCCTGCAATTGCTTGCCGAGGCGAATTCCGAGGCAAGTAAGCAGGCAGTGCTTAGATGTAAGTGTATGCATTTTTTATTAACTATATTTTACTTGGACATAAACCAATTTCTTATTATATGTAGGTATTTCAAGCAAAAATCAATAACTATTTATTTTGTAAACGATACTGTCTTTATGTATGTAGAACTGATGTAATAATATATATATATATATATATATATATATATATATATATATATATATATATATATATATATATATATATATATATATAAAAACTAATAATAATTAAACATTTTTGTGCTGGATGTTACATTACTTTATGTATTTTTTTATTAATCTTTAATTTTATTCTCTTATTTTTCTTTGATATTTGTGATGGTTTTTAAGTTACACAATTTCAATATGGCTGCCCCAATTTAGGGGTGTTGTGCAAAACGGAGACCTCGAAACTTTTAGTATGTTAAATGCGACCTTAAGACTGTTGCATAAACTAGGTCGCGCTTTATATTTTATTTGGGGTCCCACCCTAATTGTACTGGAGTATTTTCTAGATTTAAAATTTACAAAAGTAGATACAATATTGTTGTTGTCAGAACATACACCATTCTCAATTGCTATTAGTTACAGAAATAGAAAGGGTACACATTTAACACGTCGACGGAAAAGTAATATAAGCACGTGGTGAACATAAGTTTTGTACTTACCTAATACGATCACTAGGAAAACGAAAAAAATGTTTCTTACAATTATAACTTTTGTTTTTACATTTGTGTGCTGCACACACGTGTCCCCCAACAGACTTTTTTGTATTCATAATACTAAGGAAAGCACACCACAATTTTAGTAATAATTAATCCATGAAACGTTATTACTAAACACAATAACTACACGCCACCACTGGACTATACGACACGCTACCTACGTCAATGAGGCTTTTTCCAGGATATAGCACCGAATGGCGGACCTGCGCGAAGATATGCGTCAACTACTCCCGCCAACGAGAGATGTCCTGCTGATTGTTTTTTATGCTGTGCTTCTGGCATAATCGTTGACAGGCTATGGTACGAGATTTTGAATAAACACATCAAACTCGCGTAGAAGTCACTGGTAGCTAAAACAGCAAAGTTACTGCAAGTCTGCATATGCACACGCACGCACGTACACACGCAGGCACGTATGCACGCACGCATGCATGCATGCACGCACGTACGCACCCATTCACACACACACACACACACACACGCGCGCGCACACACTCACACGCACACACGCATACACACACGCACAGACTGGCCGATCTTAACGAAACTTGGCCAAACGTTGTAAAACGAGCTAATAAGTGAATTTAGGGATAGTAAAAAAGTCGATTGCATAACCTTCTATACGTATTAGGTTGGAAGGTAAAAATGAGAAAAATATGAAAACACAAATATAGACCTCCTATTAATATAGCAGCTTTACCACACTATTAAATTAAAATCATGCTTACATTTGCGTTTTCATGTTTCATAAATTTATTTTAACAGTACTTTATATTGTTATATTTATGGACCAGAAGATCTAGAGACAAATGGAAATGTCAGACATTTTCATACACATCAACTACGAATAGTTATAACCACTACCCTATTAAAGGAATTGGGATTCCACCTTTATTTAATATCCAGAAAGAAGGAGTGCTTTTGTTTTTCTCCGTTTTAAAAAACACCGCTGCCTCGAGCATGTTTAACACGCGCGGCTCTGGTGTAAGTTAAGCATTCTAACCATTCCACCACTGGACACCTCAAGTAATATTCTTAAAGATATTATCATTTACTGAGGGCGATAACTGTAATTGTAATCAAAACGTATAAATTAATAGAAAGATAAATGAAAAGAATAGACGATTTAATACCTAAAACATAAGTATTTTAATTATCCGTGATAATCCTGAAAGTTTACATTTTCATAATTCTAAATATTATTTTTTTAGTTTAAGTAAATCATAATAAACTACAATAGTTCAATTCTTAAATTAAGCAATTTTTTACAAAACAATTCAATAAACTAAACATTAATGTTTTGTAATTAAAAGTTAGTATTAATTTTATTAAATACATAAAAAAAAAGTTTACCTCAAAAAGGATTCGAACCTACGACATCTATTTTGCTAAAATAGCGCTCTAACCAACTGAGGTATCTAGATACATGCCCCAATCGATGTAAATTTTGTCTTTGTGTGTATAGAACTGATGTACATTCTAAACATAATGAGATTACAGTCAAATTACTTATATTAGTGGAATGTGTTCCTGCAAATCGCAAGGATTCACAGATACTAATCCAACTTGAATAATGTTAAGATATTATAAGTTTTGTTATGAATGAAAAAGGTTTTTTTTTTAAAACTCAAGTATTTTATGGAACAAAAATTTCGAATTTGACACAGTGTATCATTTCAATAAGTTACATCCTCTGAAGAAAAAAAAAACAGAAATCGATTGCCGACCATTAAAAATTCCACGCAGGCACCACTCAAGAATGAATATTTTTAATTTTTTCTCTAAAACGAAGCATTTTATCGAAATTTTTTAATAGACCGAAAATAACCAAAAATGGATGCTTATCTCAAAAAAAAAGTATTATTAGCAGAGGTAGTTAAAAAAATGGTGTGGGAGGGGGTCGCTATGTACCGGACCCCATATATTTGGAAAATTTGTTATTTCTGAAGTATCCCAGTTCCACAAAATTTTGGTAAAATCGGTTCACAAATACCGTACTTTACTGAGGGTTCAAAAGTATATTTTGCGGATATCACAGCATCTGTTAAATTTACAGGAAAAGTGTAATGACCTTTTTCTAATGAATAAATACTACGTATATATATATATATATATATATATATATATATATATATATATATATATATATATATATATATATATATATATATATGTATACATACACTGGCCGCCATAAATAAATGAACACGGTAAACGCTGATGTATTTTAGTGAAATTTCCAGAAAATGTGTATTTTATTGCTATTAATAAACGATGAAAGTTTTAGCAAGATACAAATGTTATTACCACTAATAATACGTCGACCCTCCTCTGTTTCTCACACATTCAGCTAGCCGATTAGGCATAATTGAAATGAGTGAATCTATGATAACCTGAGGTATACTATCCAACGCTTCTAAAATCCGTTGTGAAAGGGCATCTACATCATTTGGGTGTGGCTGTAGATCACTTATTCTCCGTCCTACCATATCGCACAAATGTTCGATTGGGGATAAGCCTGGCGAACGAGAAGGCCATGGAGGCAGATCAACATTAGTACCGTTTAGAAACTCCACAGCAACCCTTGCGGTATGCGGCCGCGCATTATCTTACTGAAAACTTGTATTTTCTGTGTGTTGCATATATGACATTAATACTGGTTCAAGAACGTTGATAATGCACCGTCTTGCATTTAATGTTCCCGGAATAAGTACTAGAGGAGATCTGATTTCATCGAAGATAGCCCCACACAATCACACCTTTAGTGAAAACAGTATGTCGTACAGGAAACTGCAAATTGCGTCTTTGTCCAGGACGTCTTATAACCAATCTACGACCGTCATGAGCCCATAATAAAAAATCGAAATACGTCACTAAAGAGAACTTGATTCCATTGCACATTCCAATGCAACCTCTCGTTACAGCATTGCCGCCGTGCAGTACGATGGAGTGAAGTTAGAGGTAAACAAAGCAATGATCCGTATGATCTGAGCCCAAAAGATCGAATTCTTCGATACGTCTATCCTAAGTAGATTTGATGATCAGTTAATCCTCTCCATGTATCTCCAATTTTCCTTGTTGGTGAAAAACTATCTCGAAGAGCTGTAAGCCGAAGAGCACGATCTTCATGATCAGTGGTGCGTCTAGGACGTCCGGGACGCAAACGTTGTCGTTCCTCATTATTTTTTGACTACCTGTGCCAACATAAGGAAATTGTGGCGACACTACGTCCCACGCGACAAGCAACATCACGAATTGATAATCCGGCTTCTCGTAGACCGATTATTCTGCCACGTTCAAACTCGGTTAACTGATGGAAATTTGCACGATGTAGTGCAGGAGGCATTATTTCAACTTTAATATGTTATTTATTAAGCTTACAAATATGATAACCATTGATGCTTAAGTAACTAATGTCAAATAAAAAAAAGGGTTTTTGTTCCATTATTGCATCTTGCTGAAATTTTCATCGTTTCTTAATCAGAATATAATACACGTTTTCAGATAATTTCATTAAAATACATCAGCGTTTACTGGGTGCTCATCTATTTATGGCGGCCAGTATATATATATATATATATATATATATATATATATATATATATATATATATATATATATATATACATATATATGTACAGGGACCGTCATAAAGTTGGGCACATATGATAAACATTTTTATTATTAAAATTTCTGAAAACACTCTATTGGCGGTTCGTTTCTGCATGTCTTACCACCAAAAAATCCATTGTGACATTTGTCACGTGATCATAGATTTGTCGGAAATTTTGAAAAGTGTTAACTGTGATGCCGATAAATGGGTCAAATTGACATGATATCGAAAAATTGTATTAAGAAAATGTATTTAAAATGCAACAAAGACCCCATATACCAATTTTCAACCAAATCAGAAAAAAATAAAAAATATCCTTACTCCCCTCTGCTTTTATTACGAAACATCATAAAATCTTGTTCTACCTGGAAATAGTTTTAATAACCCAGATTACATAATTTTAGGTATCTTAAACTATGAGGTGCACTTTAAAGAGCAATAATTTTCATCCTTATAAGCCGAAATATTTGGTTTTTCAAAGCCAACTTATTAAATTAAAAAAATTGCTAATTTCTAATATTAAATTTAATAAGGATAAATAATGTGTTGTTAAGATTTAATTAGAAATATTAGTTCGTTTACATTTTATTACCGGTTAAAAATATTAGATCAGCTCATGTGCTTCAATATACAGGGCATGAACACAACCAGCGACGAGGCTAAATCGTATTTTTTAACACAAATTGGTATTTTTTATTTTTTTTCTGATTTGACCGAAAATTGGTTTGTTACATTCTAAATACATTTTCTTAATAAAATTTTTCGATATCTTGTCAATTTGACCCATTTTTCGGCATCACAGTTAACATTTCTCGACATTCCCGCCAAATCTATGGTCACGTGACAAATGTCACAATGGATTTTTTGGTTGTCAGACATGCAGAAGCGAACCGCCAATAGAGTTTTTTAGAAATTTCAATAATAAAAATTTTTCCCACGTGTGTCCAACTTTATGGCGGTCTCTGTATATATATATATATATATATATATATATATATATATATATATATATATATATATATATATATATAATACCTACCTTCTTTTATAGTACCTTTAATATTAATTTTAGGAGAAAAAGTCAGGAGACATTTTTTGTTAAGATTTTCCTTGTTTACGACCTAAGGATGAATATCCGCAAAGATGGATTGGAAGACGCGGGCCCGTAAATTGGCCACCCGAATCACCTCACATAATCAAACCCGACTTTTTTCTATAGGGATATGTAAAAGAACGTGAATACCAAGAACGCCTACAACTTCAGGCGATATGAAAAACAGGATACGTGAAGCTATCAGGTCAACCACGCCTCAAACCTTGGAAGATGTTAACACAACTTTTTCAAATCGTGTAAAGCAGTGTTTACAAAATAGCGGTGCGTTGTTTGAAGATATTATTAGCAAATAATAATAAGTAAATATCTGATGCAACTAGTGTTATTGTTTGTGGTTTCTATTTTATTTTGAGGATTGGGCGAAAAAGCAACATAATTCACACTGAGGTTATGATCGCGGGACATATTAGCTTTACATATAAGACATATTTAACAAAAATCAAAGACAACTTAAAAAACAGATCATTCATGAAAAAATATACAGGGTGCTGAATTTAAAATAGTCGACCTTTGCTATTTCTTCCGTGGTTGTTAGAAAAATGATTCGTTTCGTTCAAAATTAGCATATCGATAAATAAAAGGCTCTTTTGTTTATGATAATCTTCAATGTCGTTGCTCTGCTGCCAACGATTGAATATATTTCGGAGAGAATTTTGTTAAAACATTTAATTTCTCCTAAATGAATGGACTTAAGTAGGTGAAAGGTGAAACAAATTTCGCCTAGAACCAACCGAATGTGGGTTTCGAAAATATTAAAATATCTCGTATAAGGAAACTAACTGTTGCCCGCAGCAGTTCATAACTCAGTATAACTTGCAATATAATAAGATATACTTATTTAAAAAATTATTTTTTTCTTATTCACCCTGAATGTTGCAAATCACTGTATATTTTTACATATTTGGGTAGCAAGACAAATTAACTTTAAAATACTTTAGATTTGTTTTTGAAACTTTGATATAAAATATTAAAAATAATCCAATATAGCAGTTTAGTAGCTATGTATGTCTACTATGTAATCACTTCATTTCAACATTTCATTTTTATTAGAAACATAGTTATAAGGGATTGAAATTTTTTAATTTTAAAATTCCCATCTCCTGTCCTCGATAAGATAGAGATCTCATAAAGCTCATTATATTTTCGTTATATATGACTACAAAATATATGTCACTATAACTTGCAATATAATAAGATATACTTACCTACAAAAATTATTTTTTTCTTATTCACCTTATATTTTGCAGATCACTGTATATTTGTACATATTTGGATAGCACGATAAATTAGCTTTAAATTACTTTAGGTTTTGTTCTTGAAACTTTGATATAAAATATTAAAAAAATTTAAAAATTAATTTTTTTTGCTATTTTCCGCAAAACCGGGAGCGCTAAAAATATTTCAATAGCAGTTTAGTAGCTATATAATCCCTTAATTCCAAGATTTCATTTTTATCAGAAGCATAGTTATGAGGGATTGAAATTTTCAAATTTGAAAATTTCTAACTCCGGTCGTGGATAAGTTAGAGAAATCGCATAAAGCTCATCGTATTTTCGACTATAAAATATGCAAATTAAAAAAAAAATACCAGAGCTGTTTTTGACAAAATCCGTTTGAAGAAAAGGGAAACCGTTGGAAAGCATGTACATTTATTTACAAGCTGCGGTATTGAAATTGCAAAGTAGCTTTTACGGTTTCTTAGTGACAGCGCAAGCGCCGAAATGTACTAAAATCGTCATCTTTTAAAAAAATTTTATTCGGTCGGAGTTTAGGGTTAATAACCACCAAAGATAGATTTTCTGGCTCTGGTTTTGGAAATGCACCCCCAAAAAAACCACCCTCATTTCGCCCCCCATTAATTGATTTTTACGAAAAGCCAGTTTTATACATAACTTTTAGATATGGGGGCCCATGTCAAATCTCATTAAATTCGATCAAATAGACTCGGAGCCACACACAGACAGACATACACGAAAATTTTTTTTAGATGCTTTTCGACTCAAGGAACACGAAAACGTTGAAATTTGCGATAAAAAATTTCAAATTTCTTTTTCGATTGCAAAGTAGAAAATGCTCGTGACCTTTTCTCCTAAAATTGATATTAAGGGTACTTTCAAAGCATGTAGGGCAAGTCGGCAACCCCACTTTTACATACATACACATATATACAGTGCGTCCATAAAGTAATGTATAAATTAATTTAAAACAAGTAATTTGTTTCTTAAAAAAACGCTTGGACAGGTCCATTAGAATTTTTAACTGCGCATTTTTTACAATACAATTTTTTTATACAGGGTGTCTCATAATAAAAACTGTGACCACACCTTCGATTTCTTTTAATGGAACGCCCTGTAGATTATGTCATATTCTACTGCAAATTCTAGATATTTTTGGTATAATATACCTTTGGCATATCTATCTCAGTTTCTCTCAGTTGTTAAAATTATTTTTTAAATGTACTAAAGTAGCTAAACAAACTTAAATTAATTGTACAAAATGTGCTCCATTCACAGCTAAACAATGTCTAAGACGGTAAATAAACTCTCTTTGAACATTTCTGACAACTTCTGATGGTATAACGCGTATTTCTCTTCGGATTCTTTCTATTAGGTCTTCCCCAAATTGGCAGGTCTGTTCATGTAAACCTTAGATTTCAGGTATCCCCACCAAAAGTAATCTAAGGGGTTTAGGTCTGGTAACCTAGCAGATCATTCTATACGACCCCGCCTTCCTGTCCAACGACGATGGAATATTTCATCTAAATACGCACGAACTGAAGCTGCATAGTGAGGTGGGGCTCCATCCTGCTAGGAAAAAAGTTGTTGATCGAGGAGATCTGGTTCTTGTGAATCCGGGATTAGTGCAGGTAGTAATTGAAACTGGAGGAACTCGAAATACATCTCACCGGTTAATGTTCCTTCGAAAAAATAATGACCTAGTATTCTGTTTCCAACTAGACCACACCACACAATTAATTTTTGTGGATGTTGTGTGTGCGCCTCCACCATCCAATTGGGATTTATTGTGGCCCAATACCTGCAGTTTTGCCTATTGACGATACCGTTGAGGC
This sequence comes from Vesta saturnalis, assembly GCA_036346205.1. Lineage (NCBI taxonomy): Eukaryota > Metazoa > Arthropoda > Insecta > Coleoptera > Lampyridae > Vesta > Vesta saturnalis. The sequence goes on from JARFJB010000827.1 coordinate 4,664,164, forward strand.
AGAATGTAGCTTCGTCCTGAAAAGATAATCTTTTTCACAGAATTTTCGTCTTGGTTACAGATATTTTGCATATACTCACAAAATTCATTACGCCTATCAAAATCATCTTCAGATAACTCTTGAAGCGGAATAACTTTATAAGGGTGATATCTGTTTCTCCGAACGACGTTGTGTACAGTACATTTCAACAAACAACCCCTTAAAAGGATTATATTTAGATAGACAATAAAATAAATTCTTTTTAAGTAGTATGAACCGTTACCTGGTACAGGGGCCGTATTTAATAAAATTTAAAATACAGATTGTCTATACACACCAATCTGTCATCGATGACCTAGCATCCACACAGTGTCCGTACCATACGGAAACCAGCCAAGGAGAGGTTATAATTAGGATAATGTTGAGTTAATGCTTAATCTAAACACTTATCTTTTAGGTTTTTAATGGTGTATATTTTTACAGATCTATACGTTTCCATAACACTTACAGTTACAGTCCTCAGTAGTAGTGTTTATCCCATTGAATATTTTCTTGAGTTACACTTTGTTTGATTTACGTTATAATACTAAAGTAGTTCTATAAGTTAAGTTATTTAGTAGTGTAAAGTATAGAAAATATAAGTAAAAAAATCCTTCTAATTGATTATTTGTCAATATCGAAGGTAAATAAGTTAAAATGCGAATGAATCCAGACGTGTCTTTGACAAAAATTGAAAGAAAAATCATAGTATAATAGAAGTAATTGAGAGCGTTCGTAGTTGCTTTACATCAATAACCAATCGGAGCACTTTATTTCATGTATGGGATCTAATACTTAACGGTCGGTTACTACGCTAACCGGGTTTCTGGTGCTAGATTTATTTTTTAATTTAGTTTTCTAATATTGGCGAACGTACAATCATTACTCTTGAACCTTAGCAAAAATATTAAATATTTCTATTGTATAGAGACCTGTAGGTTACGTTTATTTGTAATCAAGATCTATCGATCCTTCATTTTCATGTTGATATTTTCTTTTCTTTACTGGCAAAAAAGAATTATTATTATATGTGGTAATAAACGATAACAGTTATGTATTGAAGGCGAGAAAAGGTTTCGTTCTAGTGAAATGTATCCATTAATCAAAATATTAGATCCTGGATTTATTAGATTGGTAATGATTTTATTATAAACGCTTTTGGTTTTCCTATTATTTTCCGATCATTATAAAGGGCAGGAATATCAGAACCAAGAATATTTTTTACTTTGCTTGAAATGTTGGTATGAGTAATGCGTTATAATTCTGATTTTGATAACTTCGCTGCAGTGCTGCTATTCATTGTTTATCTTTAACAAATTAACAAGTGTGCTTTGTGAGTATACTGTACAGTGCAGAAATATAACAATAATACTGTGTACGTATCTACGGCAATATTTGTAAACAAGCCAAATATGTAGGCGTAAGCGTGTATGTATGGTGGTTATGAATGTATAATATGGAGAATTTAGAATGTGTTCCTTGCGTTTCACATCGTTACTCCTTCTTCAGCGTGTGTTCATCAACTTCTAACAAACGAGACGCTTAAGGCGACACTTCTACGGCGTGAACTATTATTCATGATATTAGATAAGATACTTTTGATTGAGGATAGAAGAGATGATTTTAAGTTTTTTTTATGCCTAGATTAGGTTAATGTCGGTGTTCAAATATAACCAATAATGTTTAATTAAGGGGCTTTAATTACATCAAAAGTAAATGGTAAATGTCTATCTCATACAAATAAAAGCGTTTTACGTTTTGTAGCTCTGTTAGGTGCGATCGAAGAGGAATTAAAATTAATGAATTTCTGCCTTCTTAGGTTAATCTAAGTGAGATACATATACAGCTTTTGCATAATTTTGTATTAGAGATTTTTCTTTTCCACTCTCTTAGGAGTGAATAAGTGAAAGTATTTCTCTTTCTAAAAATAAATTAAATTAGTCGTAGGTTCAAATCCTACTCAAGGTAAACTATTTATTTATGTATTTAATAAAATTAATAATAATTTTTAATAATTAATTGTTTATTTCATTTATATACTAATTACACTTAATCACACCTATCGGTTAGGTTTCTCTGTACTTCAAAAGTATTAGTAATTGTTGTTGATTATAAGGTTTATTTTTCAGTCATAGCCTCAGAGCAAATTCTGCTAAAACATCCTTACTTATTCTGTGGTTATAAACTGACAGTAAATCGGGAGAACAGGTAAAATTAGATTTTGCTCGACTGCCAGGTGGTAGGGCGTGGTTTCGGTATATTAGATTTTACGCTCAATAGGATAGCTTACTGTAAATAAGCCAAAATGCCGGTTGAAATCGACATAAAAAAGCGGAAAAGGGCGCCAGAGTATTTGAAATGACACAATAGGGGTTGAAATGCCTAATTACGCCAGTTCACAGTACACTCCAAATACTCAAATAAGTCGGTTACCTGAATGTAATCGCAGGTGGTCCTGGGACCAGCAGATCTTCGCTAACCTGAAAGACTACAAATAATATCGCACGCTTCTCTAAAATAATTGCGTGCCGCAAAACAATCAATCGCTGATCTAAACAAAAAATAAAAAATTCTGTTGTTACGTTACTTCACTCAATAGTTCTGATTTTCAATGAACTTTCACTTCAATAAAAAGAACTCACTTTAATTCTATTTACAACCACTTGAAATTAAATTCCTCAAACCCCAATAAAATACGCTCAAATTCATAAAAGTAAGGCTTTAACACATCAACCTTTAGAAGTTACGTTACAATTCAATAATCAATAGCTAAAGCTTTCCAACGTAACTGCATTTCACTTAACTTAACCACCAAAAATGGTGACATTAGTGCAATGATCTAATTCAAATAAAACCAACACTTAATATACGTGTAAGTATTGTGCTTACAACAAATTGGTTCACAACTGGAATCACAACAGTTCGTTAACCTAAAGATATGTATTATAAAATCACCACCCTCGGAATAATCACATAATCGTTACATTAATTTCTCTTCCAAAATTGAATCATTGAATTTATTCTAATAGGCGGTGATACTAGCTACTTTCAATATTGCTTTTGCTAAAATTATTGTAAATCTGATTCATATGACAGCACAACAAATGGTTATAACAAATAAATTGCGTTCTCCTTGTAAAGCATGAAACATAGTTCCGACACAAATCATCAGAATAATAAATAAAAAAAACTCATATAAATTTGGGATACACCACGGATGAATACGATTTTCTAAAATTTAAACGATAAAATCATAAAAAGTTTGTCTCAAAAGACAGTGTATTCAACCGTGAAACATACACAAAAATAATAAAATAAGCACACAATTTTATTAAAATTTGTCAAACACAGAAAAAAATGTGCACAAAAACAATTACCTTGACTCCCTACGGCTATTTTTGTTAGGCACCTTATGAAACCCCAGAAGATGAGCTCTGCGGCATAAAGCGATAACTACTCCATAGAATTAGTGGAAGCACTAGGTTAAAACACTTAACACTTCCTCCTTGAATTTTCGACAAAGTCCTTTTGGACAAACTGCTCTTAACAATAAATCAATCTCGTGATGGCTGAACGATTTAATATGATCCCTGCAAGGGTTTGTTCGGTGATGATGCCCCTACTAACGGAGTTCCTTCAAAACGGATTATGGATAGCGTCGTTCTGCGGTAGTCTATCGTTGCCGTAACTGTAACCTGTTAATGCCTCTACATCTATACTAGCTCTGAACCTCGTGAAAAATTCATTTGTCGCCACATTGGTTTTTTATATCCCTATCATTAATTTTCCAATCACAAAAAAGATTAATTCAATTTTTTCAATACAAAACACTCCTTAACGAGCGAACCTTATCAGTGTAAACGATGAAACCTTAATGCCTCGTATCTAAAAGCTAAACTCTTTGTTTAAACCCAAAAAATCTTATCGAAATACTCCAACAAATCCTCGCCTCTAACGGCTTAACGAAATGCGAAATATGCTTTCTACACTGAATTTAAGTACAAGGTAACAATTTTAATGTGTTCTGTAATTTTTCAGTGACGCGATTTTAACGTAAATGACTATATTTAGCCATATCTGTAAAATTACAATCCACTCTTATTTACATAGAAACTAATTAATTCTACCTCTCAAATTATTAAAAGGGTTTCACTAATAATCTTAATTTAAACTTCCATCTGAATTTGATAAACAACCGAAACTTTACTCTGTACTCAAAAAAAAAATGGATACGATTACTATTTATAGAAATTCGAAAACCTTACAAACCTTATCAAGTTCAATTGTTTGGATTTATGCTACATTTAAGATGTACGGTATAAACAAATAATTTACTAATTCAAAATTAACGCCAAACAATCGTTAAAGTCAATGTCACGTGACAATTCTTGATCCTCAGAAATTGCAATCATCATTCTGTTAATAAAGAATGCCTAAAGGTAATAGGATATGTAATAAAACCGGTTAAGTAAAAATTATTGTGTTATCTATGGAATCTACCCAAAGATTTGCAGCAGGCATTAATAAACTTGTTGATTCAGCAATTATATTTGTAATAAAAAAGTCTGAAATGTGCCGAGCAAATTTAATGTCGTAGTAAAAGGTTAATTAAGTGTGTAGCACTACCCTATTTGTTAATTGGGTAAAACGTACGTCAATATAAAGCGTGAGCAAGAAGCCTGTAACCCTACCTTGCATAAACCCTTTAAGGCTGTTTTCTCGGTGTCTTATTTGAGGGTTTTCATGATTTTTCTAAAATGCTCTATATTTTCTTATTCATTTTTTTGTTGCGAGTCGATATTGAATGTGTAAACAACTTGCAGGTTTTATTTTTTTAATATACGTTCATTACAAAAAAATGAAAATAAAAAGGCCGCTTCAAATTTTTTAAATATCAAAAATCAAAAACCTACAATTGATAGAGAATATTCTTCTGATTGTTTTTCTATATAGTGTTTTTTATTTAAAACTAACACAAACGAGCATTAATAAAACGGAATTGTAAAATTTGCCAGTTTTAAAATATGCAAATCTATAGTGCACTCTCTCATCCCCACTTTCAAGAAAGTTCGTCGCGCGTCTCCGTTGAGATCAGTATATAAGTAAAAGATACGGAGAGTTTTACCCAGGGCAGATTGAACCTTGGTCTCGAACGTAAGCCCCTTCTCGCGTAAGAGCTCTTGTGATTTTTATTGCAAAACTTTAAAATTCCAAAAAAGAACTTAGCGTCTTCACGCTCATCGTTCCGCGCGTGGTGATCATTCACTAACGGGGCGACGTCTGTCGGCGACGTCTTCTTTGCTCTTTTTCTCTTCTGTCGTTGTGGAGATGGTAGGAGGCTAGGCATGGCGGATCCATACCAAATCGGAGAGTCGGCATCGTGATAACGACGCGGGCAAATCGTTATTTTTTTGAGAAAATTAATTTAGCTTGAGCTAAATTACCGATGTGCTCGGAGAACTAGGTAGTGGCTTACGTTTGAATGTCCAAACTGCTCTGCATAACCTCTTCCAAAACCACCCTCGATTACCTCCTCGCACGTGGTGTTGTCATGTTTGGGAGACACTATAGTTGCGAACCATCCCGTATCCCGCAACCTCTGCCCAAGTATTGCCATACTGTATGGACATACCGCTGAGGAGTTCCCTTTCCGCTCCATCCGTTGCCCTAACTGTGGCGAAGGCCACAGATGCTCTTGAAAATCCTTAGCTAACCCAAGGTTAACAAATGCGGAGAAACACACCCTTGCTTTTTCTTTAAGTGCCGGAAGCGACGGGAACCTCTCAATTCTCCGTCGAAGATAGCAAACCTCTAACCCATCCTGTCTTCCGAAGAGTCCGCCGGGTCGGAGACACCCCCCACTTCAACCCCACTCCCGATACCGATCCCCTTACCATTAAAGACGTTCTAGAACTCCTCACCCGCACCCTTTTTCACATTCGCTCTCCCAATCCTTCTTTCAATGGAGAATCGGCGTCTGTGTATCCGGTATGCGGATGAAGGTCACCGTAATCCGAAAACCCAAACCTTAATTCCCTCCATGGATATCCTAGCAGGTACCGTTAATGCCACGGGCGTTCGTCGGAAACGCTCCTTTTTAAACACTTTCTACACGAACACAATATACACCTCCTTTCCATTACGGAAACAAAACTCAAAAATAGGTACACACTTAACTTCAACACATATCACACCTTCCTAAACAACAGCCAACACGGAACCGCCCACTTAATTAAAAATTGCTTTCCATCCACTCCTTTTCAACTTCCTGCGTACCTACAGCATCTCGAATGCGTTGCTGTGACGTTGCACTTCCCCACTCCGATAGTATTCATTTCATACTACAACCCGCCCGGCCACAACACCCTATCCGATGACCTTTTAATTTACGCCTCCAGCCTCCCTAATGCAGTTATATGAGGTGATTTCAATGCCCGCCACATCCAATTCGGTAACACCGCAAGTAATGGAAACGGTAACAGGCTATCATCGGCTCTGTTGCAGTTGCCGCTCTTACGAATCGCTAATGCACAGCCAACATATTTCGAACATTTAGGTAGCTCAATAGTACACCATATCGTAGTTTCTGAACCCACAGCACACTATTTAGATCGTGGGTACTTTCTAGGTACCACGATCACATCAGATCACATACCACTATTGATTAAAGCTTCATTTTGTCCAGCTCTCCCTACACCTCCTCAATACACTGTCATTAAAGATTTTTCGAGAACGGACTAGAATGTGTTCTCCAAACACATCTCCAACAGCCTTCCAACGCCGAATCTTCAAACAACCCTAGATCTCGAGAGAGCCATTAGAGACCTAACTTCCGTAATTACAGAAGCGGTCGATATCTCTGTCCCACTTAAATCTATCGTCAATTCTAGCGGTCTAGGGATCCGGATCTCAAGACCAAATACAATCGCCTTAACTCTTTAATCAGGCGAGACGAGAAACAAACACACCGAAGACTCCTGGACGAAAGCCAACAATTCGATAGACTGACCAGAAGGAAAGTAAACCCTAAATCCCACCTAACCGACCTTCAGGGCAACCTAATCTCCTCCAACCAAGGAAAGGCCGATTTCTTTGGACACCAACTCCAATCCACTTTCCGATTCCCAGATGATCCCCAATTCGATAGCCAGTTTAAGGCACTCTCATATTTCAAAATGGGAAAAATTCAGCCCTAGGTCATGACGGCGAAAAATCCTCCGGCACCTACCCGACCCATCCCTCCGATTACTCTCTAACATTTACAATAAATCCCTAATCCTATCTCACTTTCCGATGGACTGGAAATCGGCCTCCACCGTCGGGATACCCAAGCCCCACTCTGACCTAACCACACCGAGTTGTCTCGAAAAATGCTTTGATTATAGCCAGGCGACTCAGAGACCACCTAGAATCCAACGACCTCCTTCTCAACAGCCAATTCGGTTTCCATCCCAACCGAACATGTCACGATCCCTTGTTGAAGCTCCTTACGGATACCACCAGAGCATTCAATCACAAAAAATGCAATCGGGCTGTTTCTGGACATCAAGCAGGCATTTGACAGAGTCTGGCACGCCGGTTTCCTACATAAGATCCGAAACCTCAACGTACCCGGCCCCTTCTCCAAACTTCAGTTCTCGTACCTGACCAATAGGTCGGTGACATGGGTCAAAGTAGGGAAAACCTTCTCCGATCCTTTCGTACCTACAGCAGGCGTACCGCAAGGTTCTGCCTTAGCCCCGATCCTTTACAATATCTTTGCATCCGATATTCCCGAAGTTACACAATCCGGAGTAGTCGTTGCACAGTTTGCGGATGACACCGCCTTCTGGACGGTTAATCGGAACAGCGAAACGGCCTCCCGCCTCATATACAAAACCCTCCGGAACTTCTCCAACTGGGCGAACCGATGGAGAGTCTCCGTCAATCCTACCAAAACCCAAACAATCCTCTTGCGACATACTAATTACACCGGAAATGTTTCCCTCGCCCTAAACTAAGAAATACTGCCACTCCAACAAAAAGTCACCTACCTAGGAATCCTCTTCACTAGAACGCTCAACTGGCTTCCCGATGTACAACGAACACTTAACAAGATGAAAAACCTACTACGCGCACTCCAGTTGCCACCCCAATACACTACAACACGCTTGCAAAACGTACTATTCGATGACGACATGGCATGATACCGGCAAACGAATCGGATTAACCACACTAAGCACGCTACACTCCACCACTTAAACCAATTAACACAATATTAAATATTCAAATCAGTCTAAATCTTCTTTTTTTCACCAAAAATAACCACATCTCATGATTGTAAACTATGCAATAACACAAACCACCGCAACATCAATAAGCATGGATTGACCAGGGCTGAAGAGGAGAAGTACTCCTGAACAGCCTACGACCAAGATAGATATGTATATATATATATATATATATATATATATATATATATATATATATATATATATATATATCGTATATATGCTATAAATAGGTAAATACTAACCATAAGCATGAGCATACTAACAAAAAAAAAAGGGTTTTACCGGATCTTCTTCTTATAAATATCTGATAATTTAAACACAAATAAATGAGAAAGAAATGTCATAACATTCCTGCTACTATTCAATGCAAGAGCAGTAGGTTTGCAGTGTGGGCATGTTGTTTTTTATTTGTGCTTCGGCAAAACGATATTTATTTCAAACACAATTAAAATAAAAACTTATATCTGCTACTAAACCAAGGAAACAGTAGGCAATAAAAAAACTTTTATGCAGAAAGTAGAGAGAACTATTTGACGTAGAACTGTCTTTATTGGAACACAGCGAATTTTACGTGTAGAATTATTTTATCCAATGGATGAGGGACTCTGATTATTCATACTACAGCCTTACTTGTATCATAATTCTTAAAAACTCTAACATGACTCCTGAATTTAAATTTGGTATCGGTTTGGTACCGTTGCATCGATACACATATAACACACAGTAATGAAAACAAGTTCTATGTAGTATTTATGTGTTAATAATATCAATAATAAAAACGTCTATTGAGTGCATAATTATTCCTATGGACGAAGTCGAAATCATGGATTTCATATACATGGTGACGGTCAGGTGACCGTGCGATTTCCTGCTCTCCTATTGATTGTACGACAAAAATTGTAGGAAGTTAAGTTCTTCAGAATTAAATGTTGCACATAGAAATGTTTTTACATTTTTGATAAAATTTCTGGGTTCTTCACAAATTTAAATTTAGGATTAAATGTTGCATACAGAACAATTAAAAAAAAAATGCTTTTTGTAAATTAGTAGCTGTAGGCGTAACTTTTCTTTTCATTTCTCATAAATTTATAAACTTCAACCACCAACCTAACTGATTAGTTAAAATTAAACAAGCATATTCACTAATATTAATAGTACATTTATTATTCAGGGTGTAATAGTTGCAGAAGAGCGAATGAACATAAAAATAATTATTGTAACAAAATAACCTAGAAAATAATTCACAAATTACAATAGATATTCGATTAAACTACTGTTCTCAGCAAGACAGTACCCAAGTCTATTGTAAAATGAAGCTCTTACATTAGCTAACTGTCTCTCAGTAATTAAATTACATTCTTGAATTATTGCTTCCCTTAATGAATCTAAATCATGGTGTCTTCTGGAATAAATTTTTACTTTTAAATTGTCTCCACCGAGTTAGGTCGGAGATCATGCAGGCCAATTTATTTCCCCCCATCGACCAATCCACCGATTAGGAAAGGAAAAGTTGAAATATTCCCTAATATTTAACTCAATATGAGCCGGGCACCCATCTTGCTGGGTCTGGATAAACTGCATCTTGCAAGGCAGGATCAATATTGTTCTGCAGAAGTTCCAAATAGCTATCTAAAGTCAAATTTCCTACAATTTCAAATGACCCTATTATCCCGTTGTTAAAAATTCCAACCCAAATATTAATTTCTTGGGGATATTGGGTATTTCTTTGGCCCATGCACAAGTATTTTGAACGTTTGGTTCATTATTTAAAGTAAAAATGCATTCATCTGTAAAACAAATAGATGAAATGAAGTGCCGGTCACGATTGCTTTCAGTAGAAGACGGGCACCTTCCGCAGCCATCTTGGATTTTGACGTCACAAGACCGCCCACGTGGGGGACCGGTTTTTCCACCTTTATTTTTTACACGCTTACGTGTAGGACGTGTTTTTTCACCCCTATTTTTGCACATCCACGTGTGAGACCGCATTTTCAACCCTTATTTTTTATATACCCTCGTGTGAGACCGTATCCTTTCTTTTCGATGGCCCTTTTCAACCCTAATTATTTTTACTCGCTTACGTATAGGACGTGTATTTTCACCCCTATTTTTTACACACCCAGGTGTGAGACTGTATTTTCTACCCTTTTCTTTTCGGAGGCCCTTTCAACCCTAATTATTTTTTACTCGCTTACGTGAAGGACCGTATTTATTACCCTTATTTTGAGATGGTGATCTTTTAATTATTTTTATTAATATAAGATGGTGATCTCTAATTATTTTTATTAATTAATTATCCTAGGGGGATTCTCAATCTGATAGTTTATAAGAAGATGATGATCTTTTAATTTTTATTAATTAATTATTTTTAGCCCCTGGTAAATTATGTAAAATATAGTTTATTTAATTTTGTGTTTTACTATTAGCATTTATTAGAACTTGTTTATCAGATATAATTTGAAGAATTGATTAGATAATAATAATCACGTATACATTGACTGTATCTCCTCATTTTACTTTATTAGCGTATTTTTTATCAAATGAGG
>JARFJB010000827.1:4680000-4700000 GCA_036346205.1 Vesta saturnalis
CATTCCATTAGGGTAAAAATTATTTATTATTTCACGTCATATTTAATTAGACTTGAATGTATTCAGTTTCAACTGTAATCTGATTTCCGCAAAACTGTAAGACATAATTTCGGTTGATTGGTTGAGATTGATCTGGTGATCGAGCGTGCTTTGTTTGAGATTGATTAATTAATTGAATTGTTTGTGTGTGTGTGTGTGTGTGTGTGTGTGTGTGTGTGAGAAAGAGAGAGGGGGAGGAAGAAACAAGATAGAGCAAGAGAGAGGTGTGCATTATCAGCTTCTATTATAGAAATGTTCATTAGTCTTTACGCCACTAGATGGCACTAAAATCAATTTTTTTTACTCAAAGGGGCCAGGGCACAGACCCTGACACAAGTCCTGCCTTACAAGAACCTCCTTATTATAATACAATTTTTGTATGACAGGGTGAGGGCCTACAGCTGTAAGCTTAAGTTAGAACAACATACAATTGCACCAAGGGGGCCACGATAGGGGCTAAGCTCTACACTTATCTTATATAAGGTTGCGAAGCCCTACACGTGTCGCACAAGAACCTCCTTATTAGAAATACAACGTTTTAGGTAAAAGATCATCCAATAGCATGTGGCCATTTTAAAGCAATAGGGTCGATAATTTTAATAATAATATCTTATTAATTATGCAATTTCCAGCATTGTATGCGTGTGCATTTGCATTTGCCTAACCTCCAGGGGCACTGCTCTTAATATAGCCAGAAGGACCTTAATACCATCAAAAATAACCCTAAGACCAACTCAAAGTCCAAGACCTAGGTCCAAATCCTGCCCTCAGGTCCAGCCCTAAGACATACCTAGACCAGCCCCACCCTAAATACAACCTGTAGATAGGCATTAAAATAAATGTAATAACAACCTCATTTGATAAAAAATACGCTAATAAAGTAAAATGAGGAGATACAGTCAATGTATACGTGATTATTATTATCTAATCAATTCTTCCAATTATATCTGATAAACAAGTTCTAATAAATCCTAATAGTAAAACACAAAATTAAATAAACTATATTTTACATAATTTCCCAGGGGCTAAAAATAATTAATTAATAAAAATTAAAAGATCATCATCTTCTTATAAACTATCAGATTGAGAATCCCCCTAGGATAATTAATTAATAAAAATAATTAAAGATCACCATCTTATATTAATAAAAATAATTAAAAGATCACCATCTCAAAATAAGGGTAATAAATACGGTCCTTCACGTAAGCGAGTAAAAAATAATTAAGGTTGAAAGGGCCTCCGAAAAGAAAAGGGTAGAAAATACGGTCTCACACGTGGGTGTGTAAAAAATAGGGGTGAAAATACACGTCCTATACGTAAGCGAGTAAAAATAATTAGGGTTGAAAAGGACCTTCGAAAAGAAAGGATACGGTCACACACGAGGGTATATAAAAAATAAGGGTTGAAAATGCGGTCTCACACGTGGATGTGCAAAAATAGGGGTGAAAAAACACGTCCTACACGTAAGCGTGTAAAAAATAAGGGTGGAAAAACCGGTCCCCCACGTGGGCGGTCTTGTGACGTCAAAATCCAAGATGGCGGCGGAAGGTGCCCTTCTTCTACTGCTTTCTCTTGCATAATTTCATAAAAAGCGAGTCTGGATTCAAAATCCAGTCGTGTGAAACTTGCAGGATTTATAACCACGTTTTTTTTAATTTCGAAAACTGTTGCATAGTTCAAACCACACTCAGGCGGCGCAATACGTCTTATGATATAGAAAGAATTTTAGTTTATCATAGCCAGTACCATTTCTTCATTCACTTCATTATGACGCCTTCTATTATTAATATTATTGCCTTCTTTCACAGCTACACTAGCTGTAATTATATTATGTATGAAGGTAAGTGTACTGTACATGTGTACTATATACTTAATTACTCCTATCCCCATTATGTATATTTTTTTAAACTTTTAAATTGTTTTTTTTTTAGTTATAAAGAAATTTTTATTTTTGTACATATCAAAGTATATAAGTACTTAATCTTAGATATGGAGGTAGTGTGACAAAAAATAATATTGGATTGCCAAAGTACCAAAAGAAAAAAAAGTACAATATGAAAAATTAATTTCAAAAGTAAATGAAGAAATATATAAAGTTGCTCCCGATTGTGGATGTGAAAAGTAGAAATCTACTTCAGAGGGATCAATGTTATTTACGTTGATTGTTGTTTCAGAGGGTGGGGGTGGCGATGTTAACTGCGAGTTACTCCTTGAACTCGGTGAAAATATGCAGTTTGATCCGGATATATTGCTATTTGTATTGATCTGAACAGAATTCTTTTGTAATTCGTTGATACTTGCCTCGAAAAAAACGTCATTAATTGCCTTTTCCGCAAATAACCTTTGAGATCTCGATAGTTCACGGAGTTTATTCGCCCACACTTTAGCAAGGAAATGAAAAATATTGTTTTCTTCGGTATCTTCTGGTTTTTCAAGATATTTACAGGCAAGTGAAAGCAATTCGTTCTACTTTGCTAATGGGCCTTTTATTCTTTCCCTTGGTAATGGTGCTTGGGTTGTCGTTACTGAATATGACGAATCTCCAGTGGGCTGACTCATAGCGGCCACTGGTTCTTCCAACGGCGTTACATGAATTTCCTAGAACATAAAAACAAAATGTTACAAAAAAACTGATAGCGTTTCGATAACAATAACAGTTATCTTCGTCAGTAGTAATAATATCTATTAAAATTGTTAAAGTTGTTGAAACAATTTTGTGAAATTTGAAAAATTGAAAACATAAACATAAGTCTGCTATGAATATAACAGTAAAAAATAACTAGATCATTAAAAAATTGAATATTGTTAAACTGCCTTGAAGATGACAAATCAATAACGGTCGAAGGCAAACAGTGAAAAATGTCATACCCAAAGAACAAGTTTAACAAAATTTAAGCAAGTTATGATGTAAGTGTATAAAGTTGGGAAACAGTTTAATTTAAAATTAATAAACGCATTCTCAAGTATCAACATAATATCAATTAAAATAATCCAGTTAAATCTACTAACAAAGAAATAGCTATGTCAATGAGTGCCAGTGTTATTTAACAATGAAAAACATAATGTGGAACGTTTATGTTATTTCTAATTTTAAGTTAAATTTCAGCTACTTATGTTAAATTATAGTTCTGTGGTGACTTAACATATAATACTTCACTAGAAGAAAATACAGTAAAAAAACCTAGACATAAGTTAAATTAAAACTAAAATTAAGAAGCACCATTTTGTTAATTGTAAGATGCCAAAACCTATTTAAATAGAGATTTTCTTCTTGTCTTGATAATATTTGCATATTATCAAATTGAATGTCATGATTTAAATTATTCAGGGCATGCTCAGCTAATGCAGACTTCTCTGGTTGACATAATCTACAAAACCTCATGTATTTTTTACCTCTTATATCAAAGCTACGTTTTGTTGTTTGAATGTGTACTTTTTCACATGCCATATTTATATTTGTGAATTCTCTAATCAATTTGAATTTGAAGTTTTTCACAACTTTACACTTACATGATAACTTTTCTTAAATTTTGTTAAATCTGTTTTTTGGTTATGACATTTTTCACCGTTAGCCTTCGACCGTTAGAGTTATTTTATCTTTGTTAGAAACATTTTTTTTTGTTAACTGCATCAAGTGTTATATTTTGAGATAGCTGTTAAAATTGTTAAGGTTAGTAAATTATATTTTATGTTTGTATTGGGAAGGGTTCAATAAGTGTAACTAAATAGCAATTGTTGCACATATTTGTTCTTATTGGGTTGTTTTTTTATGGCGATCTACATTTAGATCGCTGGGATTTTTTTAATGCATTTTTTGAAAATTACTTATAACTAATTATATATAGAACAATACTTTTGTGAAAGATTTTTTAATTTCAGATAAAAATTGACAGAAAAAATATATTTAAAAATCTTGAAGATGCAGTAGAGTACCTATACTCAGAGGAAATAGATGCGGAAATATTGGCGTTACCACCCGAAGTTGACGAACTAAGCGATGAACAAACTGGAATCCCTACCTTAACAGATGTTGCTGGATATGTAGAAATACAGCCTACAGAGGATGATGAAAGCGAGGAAGAATATAACTTACCTTTGGCACGTGTATTCCCTGAGAGCAAGAAACCTAAAGTTGACAAACCACAAAAATATAATGCTGAAACAACTGAACTGGATTTTCTACAAAGAGAATATTATGAAAACTACATTGAAGGTATCATTTGCGGTATGAATACTTGAAAATTTTTTCGAAGATCAAATTTATAGCATGATAATGGAGTAAACTACCAAGTGTGCAGTTACTCAAAACAACCGACATGGATTTACAATACCAAAAGATGATGTAAAAATTTTGATCGGTTTTTTGAAAATTCAATGGCTATTATACGTTGCTTTCTGAAAGAGACTACTGGTCCTGAAGGATGCTTTTAGTAGAAACATGTACTTTGAAATGAAATCACTTTGTTGATAATACCGAAGCTAAAGAAGAAGTGAATACAAATTTTCAAAAATTTGGATTTTTTCAAGAAACCCTGTCAATTGATGAAATGATTGTTAGGTACTATGGTCGGCCAAAACAATTTATTAAAGCAAAGACAATTGGTTTTGGGTATAAACTGTGGTCGATGTGTGGCGAAGATGGATACTGCTTTTCTTTTTCACTTTATGCTGGAAAAGAAGAAAATCAATAAAAAGAGCCTTTAGGTACTAGGGTGGTTTTGGTAATGCTGTCAGTGGTGGAAAGTTCGAAGAGCTACTGGGTGTAGACAATCATTATCATTAGTTAAACAGAACCTTTTTGAAAGCTTGTTTGTCGTTAACAACCAAAGAATTAAGTTATTTTAATTACTTAAACTAAATACTGCTAAAACAAAAAAAATAAGTTAGAAATAATTAAGGGTTAAGATACGTAAGAATTAAAAGAAAAATGTAATAATTTGCTAAAGTAAATTAATACATTCTTTAAAGTTTAAAAAAGCATACATTTGTCAAAAAAACTAAAATTACATGTACTGATTTAGATGAACCATACGACCTTCAATAAAAATTGTATATGTGATCACTTTCTTTACGTTTATAGTAAAAAGCTAAATATTGAGTTAAATTGTGAAATAATGCGTTTCTTGTTTGATTTATTATTGCAAGCCAATGATAATAAGTAGACCTCAGATTTCTAAGCAAATGCTTATTTGTGTGTATTAGGTATACTGCCTTGAAAATAAAAATAAAATCGTTTCAGACAATTTGATGGAAAATGAGCTAAAGTTATTTATGCTTATTCTGCTTATTTTGGTGTTTAAATGCTTATTTATGTAAAACGTGCTTATTTGTGCTTATTTTCTGCTCGGGGATTTTTACGTTTGAAGTTATATTTAAAATTTAAGCTTGTCTATTTTAAAATCTCTTCAACAATGCGTTTTTGTAAAGTTTTTAAATAAACACGACAGACACAATAAGCTACCACTCGAGAGATTAACTATGTCGTAATCCGACGACTTACTTGTTAAGATTTTCGAGAATTGTGCATTTTAAGTAGGCACAGATGTTTGTTTACAACTCCAGTATATTCAAAACCAAGAGTCAGCAGCGTAAACAAGTGTACAGCGCGTGATCGCCTCGTGCTGTGTAGGTGCCGAATGGTCAAGCAGCCCTAAAACATGTGGTTTTCTATTCCTTTTACTTCAAAATCATTCTCAGTTTGAATTTTCATATACATTCGGTGGTGACTACTTGCTGTTGCTGCTTCAATGCACTTTGTAACAGCAAATTAAATTAATTCTAATTAAATTCAACTGATTACTAGATAATTAAACTATAACTTTCGGTTATTAAAAAAACAAAAATGGGAAAGGATAAACTTCCAAAAAGTGTGCTAATTAAACAGTGGTTAAAAGACTACGACTGCTTTGCATCTGATGGTGACGTCATATTTTGTAATGTTTGCAACAAAGAGGTAAGTATCTAACGCAATTTTAATTTTAATTACATAATTTCGGTCATAAGTTTTGTTCGAATAATAAACAAATAAATTTAATAGTAAATAATAATGCATTTTTGTGTTTTCAAGGTATCGAGCAACAAAAAACATCAAATTCAACAACACGTTAAAACATCTTTGCATCAGGCCAGTGTTGCTCGAAAACAATCATTAAAACAAACATTTTTAACCAATTCAACTGAGAAAAGAAATGGTTTTTCTGAAGATTTGTGTCGTGCTTTAATCGCTGCAAATATCCCGTGGAAAGCTGTTGAAAATCCAATTTTTAAAACATTTTTGGAAAAATATTGTGATCGCAGTATTCCTACGGAATCAACATTAAGAAAAAACTATCTGGACGTTTGCTATAATTCTGCCATACAGAAAGTACGAGAAGACGTATCAGGACATCCAATTTGGTTTTCAGTTGACGAAACTACTGATGCCGTAGGAAATTACGTTGCCAATTTTATAGTAGGCAAATTAAGGAAATTCGATTCAACAAGATCATATTTGGTATGTTCTAAAGTCTTAGAAAAACGAATAGCAATACGGTAGCTTATTTTGTGAATTCCTGCTTAAGATTTCTATTCCCCACGGAGTTTAACGACAAAAATGTTTTACTCATGTACACAGATGCCGCAGCTTACATGGTAGCTGCATGAAAATTACTGAAAACATTTTACCTTAACTTAGTACATGTTACTTGTCTAGCACATGGTCTTCACCGAATAGCAAAAACTATTAGGGATTCATATCCAAGCGTTAATACTTTCATTGCTGTAATTAAAAAAAATATTTCTTAAAGCACCCACGCGCGTAGCTCACTATAAATCTAAATTGCCCAATTTATCATTACCCCCAGAACCTATTATTACAAGATGGGGTACTTGGTTAAAAGCAGTAGACTTTTATGCAAACCATTTTAACGATATAGCAGAACTAATTAATGATTTTGACGAAACTGACGCAATTTCCATTCAAACTGCAAAACGTCTTGTGAAAAACAAGAATTTACATAAGGATATTGTATATATCTCCAGCAACATTTTATGCATTGCAAAAGAAATTAAAAAACTAGAAAATTCCCATCTTTCCCTTAATGATAGTTTAAATATAGTAAGAACTCTCAAAACCGAAATAGAAAGTTCAAACGGAAAAACTACGGAAATTGTTAAAAGCAAATTTGCAATACTATCAGGGGAAGGGAATTTTGATTCGCCCAGTAATATTCCTTTGGAACTAGTGCAGTTTTTTAAATTTGCACCGTTAACATCGGTAGAGGTTGAAAGATCATTTTCTGCCTATAAATTAATTTTCAATGAAAAGCGAAGAAGTTTTACTTCAGAAAACGTAGAAAAAGTATTAGTTACGTATTGCTTTTCAAACTACCATTAATTTTTTTATGAGTTTAGTTGTTAAAAAAAACCTCGTAGTTAGGGGTTAATCGTTTCATGTTTCTTTTAGAACATTAGGGCACATTGTATTTTATTTAAATATATATTGTTCCATAAATAAATACATGAACTACTTTACTGTTGTTTTTATTTTTTAAAAACCCATTATTGCCTTTCACTCAGGAAATAAATAACGCAATTTTTTATTGGTGCATAAGGAATGCTTATAGTTGCATATAAACGTTTATTTGTGCTTATAAATGCTTATTTTAACAATTTTAAAATGCATATTGAATGATTATTTCGGGAATTATTTGTGCTTAGAAATCCGAGGTCTAATTAATAAGAATAACCAATAACAAACCAAGTTTACAATAAGGATATTTTTTTCTATAATCCAGCCAACTTCAAAAGTTAAAATAATTAGTAAAATTATTTAGCTATCCAAAGTAACACTACATGTTAATATAATATTAGTTTAATATCGAAGGAAGGTATTAAATGTGCCTAAATTTCAAAACCAGTATACATTAGTAGAATTTATTATAAATAGCAAAAGCTTTCAACTCTTATCTTAAGGTTCTGACAACCTCTCAACAAGAAAGCGTCGCTGAATTTAAATAAGACAAAGGCAACCGGGCAAAAACGACAAACTCCTGACTATGGAATCAAAGTAGAAACTTCCACAAGTAATAAAACTTTTACAAAGTTGACTTGCAATCTTGTAAACTTATTCATCAACCCGATTTGAGCACATAACAGTTTTTACTATTAAAAATACTCCAAATGGTAAGTCGACGACCTACCTCGTTTCTTCTATTTCATAGTTGAATACATTTTTGGGCAATTCAAATTTATATTAAATTTTAAACTTCCCATTTCATATTACAAAACGTCCTCAATTCATACACGTATTTTGGAATCTACCTAGTGGTGAAACTATGGAAATATTTTTTTCATAAGATGAGAAGTTTGAGGACTGGAAGCTCGGACTAGTCCCCGAAGTTCCACTTTATCCTCAAACTTTGTACTTTATAACAAGAAACGTCCCTGAACTTAGCGCAGCATGCATGTATTGCTATATTCGTTAATATTGAAGATAGAATGTCGGTTAAATGGGGAAAGTTTTAGAGAATTTTATGGCTATCATCATGGTAAAGTCAGATTTGAAGTAACTTTTTTTGTTTTTGAAATAATTGGAGAAAACAAAAATTGTGCATTTTCTACTACCCCCTGTAGCTCTTTTATTTGAAGTCTGACAACATTTTGATTTGTACATTATTATGACACTTTTAAAAGACAATTTTAAAAAAGTACCAAAATTTATCTACAGTCATTTGTTTTTGAAATACATACACTAACTATTGTTTTTCATATGGACGCCATCTTGGATTTTTACATTATCGAATAGTATTTTTTATCACCTTTTCAGCGATGTATCACATGATACGAGAATTTACTTCCAACTATCAAAAATTTAAACCCTTGCTAATGTATCTGTTTTTACTTACAAAATTTAATACATTTCTAACTTTTGTTTTTGGACGCTATTTCGATTTTTACATTATCGAATAGTGGACCTCTTCAACAATGTATTACATGATATGAAAATTTACTTTCAGCAACCAAACATTTCAACAAAATAAAATATGAGGCCATGGATAATAATTGCAATGACTGACAAGAAGATGACATAATTTATTTTTTCGCGTAAATTATTCGCAATCTGTGTTAAGTACTTGGAAAAATAATTATTCTTGTTGTCATTGTTAGTGTTTATTATTGTTGTTATTCTGTTATTCGTTTGTGTTGTTTTTGTTGTTTGTTCCTGTTGTTATTATTGTTAATATTTATTCCTGTTTTGTATCTTGGTGCAAGATTTTTTGAAGTATGGCGTTAAGATATTCCAATGAAGAGAAGCTAGATATGCTTGAAATCTATTTCAAAGCAAATAGAAATGCAGATAATGCAATAAGAAATTATGAAAAAATATTTCCCGATCGGGCTCAACCGAATAAAAGACATTTCAGGACTTTAGTGATGAATTTATTATCATATGGCAGTTTTGAGAAGGAAAGACCTAAAAAGTATTTTAAAGATAATGAAGGTAATAATAATGCTGTTCTAAATTTTGTTGGTGAAAACGAAGCATCTTCGGTTAGAAAAATGGCCGATGTATTACACATTCCGAAATCCTCCGTCCATGACATTTAAAAAAAAAATAAATTTCATCCATTCAAACCAATTATTACACAAGCGTTACGAGAAGGTGATTTTGAGAGACAGATTTACAAATTGCGGAATTTTTAATAGGCACAATACGCACTTCTGGAATGTGGAAAATCCCCATAAAGTTTGTGAAAGGAGATTTCAAACCAGATTTGGTTTCAATGTATGGTGCGGAATTATAGGTATAAATAAAATTTTCTTAAAAAGTTTATTTTAAATGTCACATTTTAGGAAATAACTTGATTGGACCATTTATTTACAATTATAATTTAAACGGAGTCCGATACTTAGAGTCGTTGCAAGAACAAATCATACCCGCTCTGAGAAACATCAATCCAAATTTAGAAAATATTTGGTTTATGCAAGACGGCTGTCCAGCACACAATTCAGCAGACGTTAAACAATATTTGCAAAGAGTATTTAATAATAAATTAATTTACAATAATGGGGACATTTTATGGCTTGCCAGGTCCCCTAACTTGAACCCACTAGATTTTTATTTATGGGGTCTACAAAAAACGAGGTGTACTATTTCGACACTCCAGAAAATCTTGACATTTTAGAAAATAGGGTAAGACATGTACTAAATTCTGTAAATAGAAATACGTTAGTTAGGGTTACACATTCAGTGTTAAATCGTTGTAGAAAATGTGTGGAGTGTAGAGGGGGACATATCGAGCATGTTTTATGATAGTTACTATTATCGGTTTTGTTTTTATTTTAGTTATTAGAAATTACAATAATTAGGAATCTAATTGTATAAATTTTTCATTTATTAATCCATGACTTCTCAAGGCCTGCTATTTCAATTTTATATTTTTTAAATTTTTGATAGTTGGAAGTAAATTCTCGTATCATGTGATACATCGCTGAAAAGGTGATAAAAAATACTATTCGATAATGTAAAAATCCAAGATGGCGTCCATATGAAAAACGATAGTTAGTGTATGTATTTCAAAAACAAATGACTGTAGATAAATTTTAGTACTTTTTTAAAATTGTCTTTTAAAAGTGTCATAATAATGTACAAATCAAAATGTTGTCAGACTTCAAATAAAAGAGCTACAGGGGATAGTAGAAAATGCACAATTTTTGTTTTCTTCAATTATTTCAAAACAAAAAGTTACTTCAAATCTGACTTTACCATTATGATAGCCATAAAATTCTCTAAAACTTTCCCCATTTAACCGACATTCTATCTTCAATATTAACGAATATAGCAATACATGCATGCTGAATCTCGAGACACTGTATATATATATATATATATATATATATATATATATATATATATATATATATATATATATATATATATATATTATTAGGTAACGAACCGAGAATAAAAAATTTAAATCGAAATTGTTACTGCGAAAAAGATAATTGGTTTTAGTATTTTATCAATAGGTCGTAATTCGATAATGTTTTTCGAAAGGTTTTATTTGTATTTGATGCAACTAATATTTTACCTTCCGGTAGTTGCGCCTTTACCTGAGGGATACAGATATTTTATTTATGCAAATATTTCAAACAGGAAAAACAATTTAATGTTATGCTTTGTAGTAGTCCTTAAATATTTTATTCTTAGTACCCGAATAAAATTACAAGGTTACGCTTTTAACCTGGAAAATTTTAATTCTCAATAAGCTTGGGGTGCGCTCGATTTCGTACCTGAGTGATACAATGCGACTATTCTTGTTACAAACGGTTTGAATCAGCCGTAACATTTTTTTCATGATAAGTGTTTAGTTAAGTTGTCTTTTATTAGTTTTTGTTTATTTTTTAAGTGCTAAGTGTCTATTTGACAAGTGTTTTTGTCTTTATACTATTTATTAGTGATAAAAATGAGTAAAAAGATGCATGATCTAAATAATATAGAGGACCTTGAAGAATTAAATCGTGTGGATTTTCTCGTCGAAGAAAAATTATGTCAGGTTCCAGAAGAAGATTTTGACAATTCTGGGGATTCTGGGACAGAGAACTATGTGGAAGCCGGATCAACAGGTTCCGAGACGGACCACGAGATCGACAGTAATGAATCTGAAGATGAAGAACCGCTGGAAAACTGTTTTCTTGGTATGTGAATATAAATTAGTTTGTATATATGTATATTAGGATATATAAAGCTATTCATCTTAGGTAAAGGTGGGACAAAATTCGTCCCACGCTGACATCAGGCAATACATGCCATCCAAGCCAAAGAAGTATGGCATAGAAATATTCTGTCTAAGTGAGCCTGAATTATTTTACGCTGCTAATAAAGAAATTTATTGTGGCCAACAACTGGAGGGGACTTTCAAACAAAGCAACTCGGTTGTCGATGTAGTAATAAGTTTGAAATTGGTAAAAAATTTGAAAAATATAGGCTGTCTTGCGTGGGAACGATTCATAAAAATAAAAGAGAAATCCAAGGGACGTAATTAATTTGGCGACATTTATGGATACTCAAAAAATGAAACTTTAGATTCGTACATTCCAAAAAAAGGAAAACTTTTGTCAAGCATGCATGTTAGCTCAAATGAAGTAGCAGATGATATAAAAAAAATCCGGAAATAATTACATTTGATACAAAATCGAGCGTTGGTATCCTTGATGAGCTTGTGCTACATATAATGTTAGTAGATCTATCAAAAGATGGCCAATGGTCATATGTTTTCACTTGCTAAATGTAGGGGGTGTCAATTCCCGGGTCATATTCTTTGGCAATAAAAACGAATTCTGTTCACAAAGAGATTACTTACCAAGAAAAGAAAAAGATATCAACCATGCTATGACTAACAACAAAAATTTCCTTTTCTTCGTATTTATGTCAAAAATGTAATAAGTATTTATGTTTAAAATTACATGCCAAGACAATATGCGACTAATATCTGGGTACAAATGAAATAAGTAATGAATATTCTGATTAAAATTTATAAAATTTGGTATTACTTTTTTCTATTGTAATGCTTTAATTTTAAAATATAAAAATATAAAACATTTTTTATCCATCAGATTATTTTTTGTTTAGGCATATTGTAAATGTATCTGTGTGATACAGCGCGACTAACGATAAAAACTCGTCTAACGGAAGGTTAAGTGTATGTAATTAATGGTTGAAAAAGAAAAGAAAACATATGTTGGGGTAGAAGAACAAGCGTTCTTCCATGTGATTCGAAACTGTACTCGAAAAACGTCCGTAATAAACCGATTGGCATTTTTATCCCGACGTTGGATAAAATGTGGCCGGTTGTTAATTAATTACATTGCACATACGGAAAAATAATAAATATTACAAAATATTCCCACGTAATATTTCTTGTTTTTGTTTGAACTTTTAAAAATTGGGGTGGATTTGAGGATAAAACAATTACTTGCAGTTGGAGGTTCGGTTTATAATAGTAAACCGGCTATAAATATATTACCGTTTCCGTTTTAGTAAAAACTAAAAACGCGAATTTGTCCTTTTTGTTCTTTTTTTGTGTTGGTTTCAACATAAGCTTTTAAAAAAATTAAAGTGGTTGGGTAAACCAACGTATCAATAAATAATCACATCGTTCTGGTTTTAGTCCGCGAATCGGGCGTGTAAACAACATATTTATAAATAATCGCCACCGTCTTGAGCTTAAACCGAGTACCTTAACGAGCTTAAAGTGTTGGTGATTAAGTGATTAATTAAAGGATTATATTCAAGCCCAGAAGTATTGTCGTGTTAACAAAGGCCAGTAATTTAATTGCCAATGGCGCACCTCACAAGCACGTTTATTGAGTTGAAATTTGTTAAAAGGAAAAAGACACCGGGTCAGACAGTACAGTGTCCTCTCCTCATCGCTACTATGAATTAACATTGTTGACTAATATTTTCACCCGCGTAGAGGATAATTCGTGGACAAACGTGACATGATAAACCTGAGTTAATTGTTCTGTGCTGTTTGGATAGTTGAAGTTTTAATTTTGAAAGGGTTTATTTGAAAGGTCACATTTTAATCTTTACAAATCCTATTTTGGTAATATTAATAGAAATATAGTCTTAGCGTCGGACCGTTGTATGTTTACCGAAAAAGGGGCAACCACCTCCTTACCGTGCTTCTCCTCCCAGAGCTAATGCTGCTGTCAACTTGCAGATAACACCTATAGCCTTATTCACGTCAAGACTTTCCAAACAGCTTAGCATAAAGTTGAACCCTAAGGTGGGCTAGGTAGGTGTATTATCGATAGCGGTTGGTACCGATATTAGTACTTCTGTTTTGCCAACATCGGCTGCAGTCGCTTTAGCGAAATTGACACCGGACCGCATTTAGAAGTCGCCGCTAAAAGTGTCCTCTTAGGTTGCTGTGGGGATTCCATCTTTTTCCATGTTTGAGGTCGAGAGAACTTCGGGCACCCTCTGTAGCTCAAGGGATGGCCCCATGTCATTTTTCGCCAATACGTACGGGGTTTAGTGCATTGACTGTTGTTATACGAAGCAAAATTTTGTATGGTGGAAATTCTGGCACCGATAACTCTGTTGCCCGTTTTCCGCCTTAAGTTTTCGAAGGCTGTCTTTGTTTTCTTCTGGGTGATGGTAGCTGCTGTATGGATAGTGGCAGCAGCGATAGTGACGGGTACTCTACATAGCGGAGGTGGTAGTCTCGTAACCACACTGACATCGAGATAACGACTACACAGATAATTGGATGCCAAAGAAAAAATAAACAACATTTTGTGATGGTCTGCGCCCAGGATCCTTTGATTGGGATGTGAGCAAAAGGTAGCATGATTACAAAAATTTTTACCAAATGGCTTGATCATTTTGCGCAATAAACCTCTCCGCTTCCAACGTTTTTAACCTTTCATGTTGCTGCATCTTATTTGTATATTTCAATTGTTGCGAAATCCGATGCACTCAATATTCCCTGACTGTGTCTACCGATCAATATGACACACAAATTGCAGCCCATGGATAAAAGAGCGTTTTGGTCTTTCGAACACTATTGGGACGAACAACTGTTATATTGTGGGAAACATCCTGACAGAGAAATTCTTGGATGTTTTTACACCTGTGTGGAGCAAATGCATGAAATTAAGAACCCAAAGGCCGGTTTTAGAAGTACGGGTATCTACCCGTTCGATGAAGATGTTATTACTGTTCATGTATATGGACCCAGTCTGATAACACATGTCCTCAAACTTTACCATGTAGTACCTGTCAAACCCATGGCAAAGGTTATAATGATAGAGAATGGAATTCAGAAGACAAACTTCCACTTGCTGTTATTAATGAACGTTATAACCACTCTTCACTGGTTTTTTGCAGTTCTGAAAACGGAAATAAGCAAACCACGGAAATACTCACTAATTGCCGTGTACAGAAGGTAAATAGGACGCTGTTTTAACGGCAAAATATTGTTCAATTTCAGAAACAGAAAGTTTTATTATCAGCAACTGCGCTGCTTCAAACCCCATAGTATAAAAACGTTGGTTTTGTGTTGTACGCGAAAAAGATTTTGTCGCAGACATGCGTTCTTGTAAGCTTTGTGGAAGGTGGACACCTAAATAATGTATAGGACTCACAGCAGAAGACTTAGACGAGGTCACATGTCCAATTTGTATGAAATTAACATAAAACTGTGAGAAACAAGGTCCATATATTACTTTTTCAAAAATGGCGGTGGTCTTAGATATACTAAATTTTTTGTTGTTTTTGTTATTATGTATTTTGCATAACAAAAACTGTTTATTTATATTTTCAACAAAACTGTTTGATATTATTTTTCTCAAATTTTATTAATTTTGCTTAGATTGGTCTTACCACCCTATGTTACCTTATAGCTTATCTATTTTGTGCTTCATTCAAATTTTCAAGCAATGACAAATATACAAGATCTACTTAGTGGGTTAAAGGTGATCCTTACATATTTTTATGTTTATAAATTTCAAAACGTGCTAAAGCATCTAATATTGATTTACTATAAATGAATGTATACTTTGTATACCTAGTACCAACATTTCTATATTTTGGTAAACTATTTAATTTAATGTATTAGTTTAAATCGTGAAAGTTTGCATTTCATTATTAAAGATCTACACCTTTTTCAATTGTAATTCAAACAGTATAAGATGTAATTCAGAAAGTGTCACATGGTTTTCGTACTTAAATATGAATTTCAAGATAATTGCGGAATTTCACGAAATTCGATGACTCGAAGTTCAGTAATCAGACTTCAACCATGTCGCCGCCTACTTCATAAAAGGTGTGCGCAAGCGTTAGGAAATGTATCAGATGTAATCTGTCCACTCTGCAGAGCACTTTTAATTGGCATTGTGGAAGCTGAAAGAAAAAAGTAAATATGATTATTAAAATTGTATTGATTTTTTACAAAAGATCTTCGGCTGCATTTTTCCAGGTATAGAAAGCATAATATCCCGGATAGGAGTAGTGGGTAGCATGTGCCAACAAAGGCGGTGATTGGATAGCCTTAGCTGAATCGTTGGGGTTACAATACAACACTACGCATGCTTGTGTACAATCCGGACGTGATAAAATGTTGCGAAAAAGGACAGAAAGTCTAAAATCCTCACAGAAGAAGAGATAGATATTATTATCTCTTGGGTGGAAGATGATAACGGCTTTACCTTAAAACAATTACAGGCAAAGCATTATCGGTTACTACGATCGGAAACTACTTAGAATATAGTCTATTTACACTGAAACATGTTCACAATGAACCCCAAAAGGGAAGCAGAGCCGTTCAAAAAGTTACGTCTGCGAGAGGACCAAATGTTCATCTAATCGGGGCAATATCGGCAGCAGGTGTTGGCATGGAAATAAAGACAGGCTCTTTTAAACATGATTTGGCCAATGCTTGTGTGACAAGATTATTGCAGCAGTGGCAAGATCAAGGAAATAAATTGGCCGATTTAGTTCTTGTGTGTGATAATGCACCTTGCCACTCAAGATTAGATTTGTAACAACCCATTTTGAGTTGTATTAAAATATACCGTAATTTATGTTCTTCGTTCATTTAGTTGTAAATGTAAGAAAAATTGTAATTATTAATGATTCGTATAAGTATGTAGTAGGCAACTTAATTTGCATTATGGTGTAACTTAAGTGCATATATTCTTAAGGTCTATACTCCCACTTCTTTAAATTATTTTTTCTGCTCATATCGTTGACTTAGTTCTTTGCGCAAATATTTTCGCGCAACGCGTCATCATAATCTGACATCCTAAAGCGACCTTTTTTCATTTCTAGATGAATGTGGTGTTGTAAATTTTGTGAAAAGTGCCATTGATTTAATGGTAAGTTGATTTAACTGGCATTATATTAAAATCTAAAACATTTGCTAGGCACTTTTACTTTATTTTTTTACCTTTACCACTTTTAATTGCACATTTATTCTACTTTTACGTACGCTTTCATTTTGTGATTGCGTTTTACTTTGAATGCAGAACTAAATTTTGATTACACTTTTTATATGAACTTTCGAGAAAATGCAATAAACATTGGATTCAAAATTTCACGAACAGAAATTTATAAGAAGTAAAATTCCATTTTGGGTGTGGTTTACAACGTAAAGCATTGTTATTACGATCTGTTGCGCAATATTGGTGCCAAGACGACATAACCTTTGGTTTAGATTTCCGCAATCGTTTAGATACCAGCGGTTATTAAAAAATTTGTGTACAAAAAGTTTCAAACAGGTATTTATAACCATTATTTAGTAATTTAAGGCTATAACTAGTTTTTAAGATACATTTTATATAATCCCAATTTTACATGTTAATAAACATAGTTTGTATATATTTTTTATTTTTACATTTTGGTAAATTTTTATTGTAAACAACCTCGGTTTAGTTATTCCGAGCATAATTAAAAAATAACTTGGCGTCCGATATCATTTTTATTAGTGTTACATTGCTGTTTCTATATTTATGTTAAGTGGAAATAACACAGCATAAATTTGTGGTAATTAAGCAAATCAAAAGATTGAACCGGCGCACTTTAATCTTTCGACTGGGACAACGGCATTATTTTTGGTGAATGGTTTGTATCTCCAGTTAGTTTAACGATTTATTAGGAGAACATTTATACCCATTTATTATATACATTTACATTATTAAAACACTTTTAAACCTGGTACCATTACCACATAATTATGGATGTTGTAGATGAAATTTGAGCAAGCCTTTTACGTTTGAATCCATACTCTCCAACGTTGAACCCAATCGAGTTAGTATGGCCTAAAATTAGGTTCCATGTAAAAGTTGATCTCCGTAATCCCCAAATTGCAGACCCGGGTGTATCTCGAGCAGGTTATTGACCAGGCAAAAGATACGATAGTTGGTGGTGACTGTGCACTGGCTGCACAACATACCATGATTCATCATGCTCCAGCTTTGGCATTGCAGGATATCCCAGTTGGCCAATACTAAGATATTTTAAAGTTGCACAGAATTTAATATGTTGATTGATTATATGAAAAATGTGATAAAATTATGTTTACCAATAAATTCGGTTTTCTTTACATATGTTGTTAAGATTGATAGGAAACGTATTGTAACGATTCCTACTGCATACATAATTTTGTATACAATATCAATTTATTAATCAGAATTACAAGTTGCACTTTCTGTATTACAAGTTATACTTTCTGAATTACAATTTGTTAATTTGAATTACAATTGAAAAATGTGTAGTACTACATGTCATGTGTGATATGTAATATAGAAATGTTAGGAGCCTTAACATAAATAATAGTGTAAACGCTTATTTTACCACGCAAACTTAAATGTTTTAATGTTATGTAATAATTATGAAAACAATAAATCTAATTGAAGCACATCTAAGTAATTTCTCGAGAATTTTTCCTACCGATTAATGCAATTATAAATATATTAGATGGGCATTAATCAATAACAAAATTAAACCTCTACTCCAAGTTTAATTAGTTTGTTTAGAAAATGAACAATTTCGGCTTAACGAGATTTTCAATTAATTTGAAAATCTAGACACAACATTTAATCATTAAAACGCGTATAGTTCGTTATTACAAAAAAACTGAAGTATATTTTATTTGAGTTTGTTATTCGTGATGTATCGTTATGTTTTCATTAATAATGAACACTTCTATGATCTTTAAAGAATCAAAATTGTTTTACACATAATACGGTGAACATAGGATATATAAAATAATTATAACATTATTATAAAAGGTATATACCAATAATTTATTACATTTCATTATTTAGAGCGCGTGAATTAAACAAAGAATAATATCAGTATACATTCAACAAAACAATAATTTGACAATAAATATTTAACGGTAAAATAATGGTTTAATAACAACCTCAACAGTTTTAAATAAAATATGATTTCTATTTTTAGAAAATCCTGTATATTTGTTAAAAGTAAGTAGTATTCATAAAGTACTGAATAATATAGCTAATTGTACGTAGATAATTTAGTTAAAATTAATATGTTTAAATAATAAAATGCATTTCCGTAAACACATAAAAGCAAGAAATAAAAGATAATATCGACCTCATTTGTAAACAACATAACTCCAAATAGTCAAACTTTCAGGAAAAACAAAAAACAGGTTTCTATCAAAAATATATCGAGAATCGACGATAGTTTGTGACGAAAATGAATATATTACCATTAAAAGGCAATTTTCCCTAATTTCCTGTATATTAACACTTTTACTGGCGTTATACGATATTCTTGATTAAATAAATAAAGATAAGTAAAAGAGGAGCACGAATGGTACCTCGTAATTTTATTCACGTATAGTGAGTTATAGTGAGATGGAAAGTGGGTGGGAGTGAGATGAGTGAAAGTGAGATAGAACTTAACCGGATGGCCTCATAATTAACGCCCACTTCTATCTGATCAATCGTGCGTGCGCATACAGCCCCTAGGTTAAGGGCTGTTATTGGAAGGCCTAAGAGCAGACCATGCACCCTGGTTTCTGATTGGTGGGAGCCGTTTTTGTTTTGTGGGCCATTTTGATGAGGTGGCTTGTCGGCCATCTTTGTTATGGCAGCAGTTTTTAATTGTTATGGCGGGAATATTGAAATACTACTCTAATACTACTTCGTAAGACAAGTATAGACCTTTGAAAACGTCCTCGGGTCTTAGCCACTTTTCGGGGTCTATAGCCTCCGCCCAGACCCTGTGCTCTGATCAACCAATCAATCAATCAAATCAATCAATCAAATCAATCAATCGAATCAATCAATCAAATCAATCAATCAAATCAATCAATCAAATCAATCAATCAAATCAATCAATCAAATCAATCAATCAAATCAATCAATCAAATCAATCAATCAAATCAATCAAATCAAATCAATCGATCAAATCAATCATCAAATCAATCAATCAATATCAA
>JARFJB010000827.1:4705000-4755000 GCA_036346205.1 Vesta saturnalis
GGTTCAAGTATTCCTGAACAAATGATTGGAGTACCGTGTCGGTGAATGGGTAGCCAAACTCTGCAGCTTTTAACATAGCTGAAACAATTTTTCTCTCCTCCAACACATTTAATACTGGGGGCCTCCCAAGTCTGTCCGAATTCTGTCCCTTGTAGCGTCAAAATATTGTGTTACGGGGCACTTGATAAACTTCAGCGGCCTGTCGAAAAGACATACCTCGATCTACGACGGCTTCCAAAGCCCGATATAAGTTTTCTAGTGTATAGTTTCTTCGAAGTGGAATTCCCAACTTGTGGATATGTTTTCTGGGCATGCTTATTATCCTGTCCCATATAACCCTGAAAAACACGTCTTTTTAGTAAATATTGCAAATAAGGTAAAATATTAAATTGTAAAAAAAAAACAAGATATGGGTTTTGTTTATGAGGTTATGCACTAATATTCATTCCACAGAAACGAATTCATAACTCTTACACCTTACCCTGTGCAGACGAGACTCTTAGCGGAAGTTGAAATGACAAATCTTTCTGATATTTTCAAAATTTTTTTTAAAGCTTACCTGGTAATATAAAGTGCAAATCAGTACCTTTACTTAAAGCTGTGACCATCGGTAATCTAAACTACTTGTCATTCTTGTCAATTGATACCACAGAACTAATTTATCGAGGGGTATTTAAAAATATGCAGTGGCGTCCCATATAACCCGTAGTGTCCCATATATCCTCAATTGACGGTAATTATTAATTTTTACCAAACATTTTTATAAAAACGCCAATTCTAGAAAGTATCCTGTGTCTAATTCGAGCACTCTTAATACAAAATAGCTATTTTCTAATATATGAGATACTGCGGCTGATGGTTTTATGAAATATACACACGCCCGCAACTATTCACGCAACTAATCTATTCACTCACCCTCCCATCAGTGTAGGAAAGTTAGAATTATTTTTTAGCATTCACATTTTTCTACGGTCATAGACAAGTTTTATTCTAGAGATAGATAAATGTGTTTATTTGAATTCCACATCTCAAAATTTAATGTAAACGACGTTTGACACGTTCACTTTAAATTCTAACGTAACAATATTAATCTGTTTAACCCGCTAATCATTGAGATAAATTTAAATATTCCATGTCGCTTAAAATGGTTAGATTGAAAAAGTTGTCGGATTGGTAAAGACGTTGTCTGTCGCCAATTTTTCAAAGGTGGAAAAAAAGGATATTGCTGTTTTGGAAATTAAATTATAGTGAGAATAGATAAAATATTTAACCAGAAAATGTTTAGCACGCACTATTGTGAATATTGTAGAAACACAAAACGTGCTTTAGATTAAGAAAGGTGTTCATTTTTCATGTACGCTGAACACTTGCCCAACAGATGGATGAATTCCCACAATTTTATACAAAACTAACTAAATTAATTTTAAGTCTATTACAATAATTACTATCTTTGTGTAAAAGAACAGTTTGTAGCGTTTTTCTAATGATACAAGTAGTTAAGTTTCTTGGAATTCATTGCAACGCTTTTCCGGAAATAACAAATAAAACATTCACGCACTACTCAACTTCCTTAATCAAGTTTTAAAAGTTTTTTTATGCGCCACGAACTCATTGAAAAAAAAAATAAACTATCTTTTATTTAAGATGTAATAAGTATTAAATTTAACGAAGTTGAGTTTATCAAATAACTTTTTAATTCAGCCTATGTACCTATATTGAAGTGGTTTTTCAATAAAACGTAAAAAGCATAAAAATTTTATTAACACTGTAGCAAAACACTTTTAAAAGGTAACCCAATATACAATTTACTATAAATTCTAATGGAAAGGTAAACTGAAAAGCTTTTACGCAGTTCACTTCAAAATTTCAAATAATATATCTATGTTAATGGTTTTCGTTATCTACATATACCTATAAATTTTTACCTGAATACATTTTTGTTTTTACTTAAAACAAGTTTTATATAAACGATACCTTGCGTTTCAGAATTTTTGTGTTCAATTTTACTAGAAAATACATTTTTTCCCTAGTATTAAATTTTAAGAGCTAAGCTATTTTTGTTTAAAGCTTTATTGTTTAATTTAAAATAAAATAAATAATGCACATCATCAATTTGATGGTGGAACTATTATGCTGGATTACAATCGTAATTGACATCCAATATAGAAATGCTTAGGTTGTTAAATTAAAGCTTTTAAACCAGTTTTATTATTTGGATTGTATATGTTTGTTTATACTTCAGAAAAACAATTAAATTCATTGTAATTAGAAATACATTCCTGACTTATACAGGGTGTCCAGGGTAACCTTGGAAATAGAGAATTAACATGAGAAAATTTTAAAAAAATTTTTTTCCTGCTCCGTATTATATTTTATCGTGATGAAAACTCATTGAGTTTGTAGAATAAAAGAGGACTTATGTCCTGGTATTCTTTTCTATTACGAATGCTATAGTTTATTTGAAAAATGACTTTGAACAGCAATAATGTCAAAAGTTGCGCGTTTACTTCGGTCGTTTTCGTGAGCGTTCGGCGACGCTCGTCAGCAATTTATATGGCTGTGTTTGAGCATGTGTTAAAATAAAGAATATTAGGTGCACGTAGTAAAAAGAGGCGAACGGCCCTTTCGTACCGCACAAGTCTTGAATATTGATGAACGGACGCACTTAATTGTCAATGGCTGTCAGTGTCCACCGTCTATTCATGTAAATTTTTGTTTGGCTTTGGAAATTCATCCCGTTTCTGCTTACAATTGGAATGAATATGAATAGTTGAGCTTTGTGATGGCTTTTCGCGCATTCGTTTGGATATTGACACTTGATAAACTGTGCGAAAATAGATTGTATTGTGAAGGTATGTGTCACATCATATGAGGTATCTTGTGTCACATCGGCTCTAATTTGCAACCGATTGTGATTTACATTAAAATTAAAACTGAAAGCAAGACTGGCTATAGGTAATAATTGGTATTAGTTTTTTAACGTTTTTTTTGTTTGCAGCATTGAATGAATTACCGTAAAATGGGGTGACTTGAAAAAGTGTGGTGACTTGAAATATAAAGCGTTAAACATTTCGAAGATGTGGCAATGTCGCGTCTGAACCAAGGAAGCCACGGAATCGCTTCAGTCTCATTCGACAGGTGTTTGGCGAGAGAAATCAACAAGAAACAAATATTTGATACTAACAGTGTACAGTGTGGAACAATTTGAAATCAGGTAAAGAAATTAAGTAATTTTATACCCTGCAAACTTCTTATTGTACAAAGCATAATATAATTACAAGCAGGCCCTAGTATTTTTTTTGTCCTGGTACAATATACTAGTTAATGATTTTAACCTAAAATAATTTTTAAAACCTATTGTCGAGCAGGGGCGTATCATTTTATTTTTTTTTTTGTACTTGACTTGAAAATCATGCCCAGAAAATATCAACGGCGCCTAGGCGCTCGAAACTACTGCAATTATTCAACAGAGTCAGTACAACAGGCCGTTAGTGATTACAATAATAGGCAAGGCAGTCTTGAAGCTATTGTACAAAAATATGGGATTCCAGTTGCTACTTTGTGTCGTAAGGTAAATCATTTACACCAAAAAACACCAGGTGGTCAAACTGCATTATCTAGTGTGGATGAAACTGCAATTGTAAATTGCATTGCGTTAGCTGCTGATTTGGGATTCCCGTTAGAATGTGAGGACATAAAAGAATTAGTTAAAAGTTATTTAAATAGATGTGGTATTACTGTTACATTATTTCGCGACAACATGCCGGGAAGGGAGTGGTATTTGGCCTTTGTAGAAAGACATAAAAACGTTCTTTCAAAGAGACTGTCGCAGGCTATTAAACAAAGTCGGGCAAAAATAAGCCCTGGCATTATTAACCAATACTTCGATAATTTGACGTCTATTTTAAACAACGTTAATCCAGAAGCTATCGTAAATTACGACGAGACAAATTTCACGGATGACCCTGGCCGGGTCAAAGTCGTTGTTCGTCGAAGCTGTAAAAGGGCCGAAAAAATTATGGATTCGTCGAAAGCAGCAACATCTGTTATGTTTAGTGTTTCCGCTGCAGGAAAAATGCTCCCTATATACGTTGTATATAAGGCTGACCACGTCTGGTCAAGTTGGACGGAAAACGGTCCACCTAAAGCCCG
Source organism: Vesta saturnalis (assembly GCA_036346205.1). Lineage (NCBI taxonomy): Eukaryota > Metazoa > Arthropoda > Insecta > Coleoptera > Lampyridae > Vesta > Vesta saturnalis. The sequence goes on from JARFJB010000827.1 coordinate 4,709,153, forward strand.
ATACAACCGAAGCAAGTCAGGCTGGTTTGACACCTACTTGTTTGAAGAGTGGTTTGTGACAGTAGCCCCACCATATTTTAAATCTTTACCAGCAGGGCCAAAAGTATTAGTCGGCGATAATTTGGCAAGCCACATCTCGGTTCTGGTAATATCTTTATGCGAAGAGAACAATATAAAATTTGTGTTATTACCGCCAAATAGTAGACATTTAACACAGCCGCTGGATGTAAGCGTCTTTCGCCCTATTAAAAATGCTTGGCGCAAAATTTTACGGACCTGGAAAAGAAGTAACAGAGGTGTAGTGCGCAAAGATGTATTTCCACGGCTTTTAAATCAAGCTTTAAATAGCATCGAAATTCAAAATGCGGCCAACATACGCTCTGGATTTGAAGCCACCGGCATGTTTCCTTTGTGTAAAGATAAAATCTTGAATAAACTTCCAAAAGAAGTTCCTTCAGAAAAGGAAGCAGAGAATAGCGCTACAGCTGCATTGAAAGAGATATTTCAGGAGGCTAGATACGGAAGCATCGAGACGCCAAAAGGGAGAAGAAAGAAACTTGATATTCAGCCAGGAAAAAGCATCGCGATTGAAGACATTACTCCACAAAAATCTGACGATTTAAATAACAAGGTCAATAACAAGAAGCCTGGTCCCTCAAAACCCAAAAACAAAAAAACCAAGAAAGAAAAACAGAGTGTCTTCAGAATCTGAGACAGAAGAAGATAATTGGGACGCATTTATAAAGAGAAAGCGTCTCTGGACAAGACGTTTCAGTGACAGTAGTACATCAGAAGATGAAGGGTTTTTTCTTGAAAATGAGAGTGATACTATAGAGGTTGATGGAACAACAAGCGACTAAGAAATTCAGAACACCAAAGATGAAAATAAAAAGACTGAAAAGTACAAAGAAAGCAAAATCACTGAACAATATGAAAAAGAAATATCGTGTAGCGAATACCACGAGAACGACTTTGTTATAGTCGAACTCAAATCTGCAAAAAATATTTCCAAGAAATTTGTGGCAAAAATTGTTGCTACAGAAAACGATTCCTTTGTCTGTTCGTATTTAAGTTCACATTCAAAAATAGAAGAGGCATATATTTTTCCACCAGTTCAAGAAGAGCCATTGGTAGAAAAAAGCGAAATTGTAAAGAAACTTGTTTCGCCAACAGTTTTAAGAAGAGGGGCCTTGAAGTTCCCAGGACTTCAGTTATAATTTGTGTAGTTACCTACCTTACCTACTTATCCCATTACCAACTATAAGAATGTTTTTGGTTTATTATGTTTATGTTTATGTTTATTTTGCACCTTCTAAGAATGATTGTTTTGTATTCCTAAAATAAATATTTTTTTTAAATAAAGAGTATTTTTTATAAAATCCAGTGTTTTTTGCCCAAATTGACGCTTTCTAGCAATTTTTTTTTAAATTCTTTGTTTCATTTCACCCCATATAGTCTCCCACTTGAATTACACGTCTATTAACAGTCGTTTTTCAAGCCACCACAATATGGGGTGACTTGAAAAATTACCTTTAATATTTTTTTTTATGGAAACCCGTACTAAATAAAAACGGTTTTAATGTCTCATTACGTTCCCTAGGACCTAAAGAGGTGGTGACTATTTTTAGTTTGGTTTAAAGTTGCATATTAAAGTCACAATCTATGCAGGTATGTCAAAAATCTTATCAAGTCACCCCATTTTACGGTACCTGATTGAAGACGAAAAGTTGGTGAAGATTATAGTTCGTCTGACATGATCCCGTTTCATCGGTACTGACAGTTCAGTCTTTTTAAAGACGTTTACACTTGACAGAGAATATTACTTTGTGCCGTAAGGTCTATTTTCTTCAATCTTCAATGCAATCTAACCATTAACCTATCCATAGAACGATTTTCATAGTCGCCTACTGTTAGAACTTATTATTGCAAGTTACTCAAAAAAATGAGGAGCTCATATCTGTGTGTTCATATTGCTTGATAATTTCGTTGATCAATAATGTAAGCCTATTTTGTTGAGTTTAGAAACTAATGAGAATCAAATGTCTACAAGTTGGTAATATGATATAGTTAGAATCAGTAAGCAAACAAAAGAAAATCGCTAGAAATGAAGCGAAAATTAAACATCATTACAGTTTTAGGAATTTATGTGTCAAAATTGCTATGCTTGATGGTTTTGTTGCAATAATATGAGCAATTATTTTAAAAATGGTGAATTCTTTGGTCAACGTAATACTTTATAATTCTCATTAGTTTCATTCATGAAGTTCGACTGTGAACGAATACATTTATTTGTAAAACTATACTTTGTTTTAGTTTCATTTAGATGGTACTTTTATGGAAACGAATAATTGTGTTATCGCTTTAAATTCAGTGTTCATGACCTATTGGTGCCATTTTATTATTCAATAAGTGAACATTTCGTACATATACCCTCATGTTTCATATCTGTTTTGATGTAAATATGATAATGCCCATTTATTATGAATATTAGTACACCAAAATAAATAAATAATAGCAAGAAGTAACAAGAACAATAACAAATACAACAATAAGAGTAATAACAAACTAACAATAACAATAGTTTACAGAAGGTGTTCAAAGAGTTGCCCTTCTGCAGCGGCGTAATACCCCAGACGTCCTTCAAACTCCCTCCAAGTGTTAGTAAGCATGCGACGTGTTTGTTATCTGTCCACAAATGTTCCTAATGGCCTGATTCAATTCTAACACAGAAGCATAACTAAGGTTGTTGGCGTACAAATGATGATGGATATATCCCCCCCCCCCCTCCCCGACAAAAGCTACAAGGATTTAAATTTGGTGAACCTACAGGACAACCTATTGCTACAAATTTTCTTATCCAGTGTTGAGAAAATGCTGGTTCAGAAAATCCACGTTTAATTGGGCTGTGGCTTGAGGCACACTCCCTCATGTGGTACACTGCAATAAGAAGGGTGGCTAATGTGAACATTGGTCACTCTTCTTATTGCAGAAATCGCTTGAACTACAACATTTCATTGTACTTTCTTGCATTTAACTCACCTTTAATGAAGAATGGACCAACGATATACTGCCGAAGAATGCTCATCCACACTTTCATCGTAGAACGCCACTGATCCCTGCTATCGTCAACAGCATTAGAATTTTCTAATACCCAAATTCGGTTATTCCGTCGATTATGTGAGTCCGAAAGAGCACTCATCAGTAAAGCAAACGTTCCGTACAAACTCCCTGTTGTCTCTTATTTGATTAGTGACGTCCTCGCAGAATTACAATCTGGGCAAGTAGTCTACATTACAAGAGACTGGATACGGTGCCTTGTAATCTTATGTTATCTTAGTTACTTAGGTAATGCACCACAAATTAAGCGTTTGCAATGTAAAGCACTTCTATGAAACTGAATTTAATTCTAACGTTTTTATTGTACCCACCAGAAATAATCCAGAATTAATTTGTTTTAATCCCATTTATTGTAAATAGTTATGGCCCGCTCTCGAGAACACCAATCAAAGAGGTTTACGTCACAACGGTAGCCACCAACTCTCACCACTGAATTTGTATAAAAGTTCGATTTCAGCTGCCGGCAATCAGATTTTTCATCCCAGTCCCGATCCACATTTTATCCCGAGATCTTATTAGATTTTGTTTTATCCCCGAGTTTATTTTCGAAACAGTTTTTCTGATTCATTTATTTATTTTTCTCCTTTAGTCCAACTCTTTCACCTTGCCATCTCCATTAGCAACCAAAGCTTGCCCTGGTTCTACTAATTACTTGACTGACACTCACCGACACATCTACAAGGTAAAATAAACGTGCTTGGCGAGAACTTGTGAAAAAAGTAGACCCAGCTCCGAAACCCGCTTCTGTAAAAGCTTCCTGGTGTAAAATTACATAGGAAAAGTGAACTTTACTTCGGGTTCACTTTACGTGATTTTACATTCAAAATTACGGTCTCTAAATCGAGTTCGCAGAACGCTCGCAGCCTACCCAGGAGCGACACAGCCACCGCCAATTGTGGTATTCTCTTGTCCACATTCCGCCGTCTATTAAATTAATGTGGGAGCGTCTTAAGTGTACATAGGTTGTTAATAATAACTTGAAACAATAGATATTTAGTAATGTAAAAGAAATTAGGAATATAAGATTTTATATCAATTCTACGATGGAATACTAATTTCTCATTTATTCTGGAGCATCAAACTCGACCTTTTATCCGAAAATTGCGAAGACCTGTTTCTGGGATTGGTAATTCAAAAAACATTATGCCATTTGATCCAGATTATAACGGATCAAACAAACTCAAACAATTAACGCAAAATGAATGCGATAAATTTTAATATACCTAATCAAATTTGGCGATGCTATATTGATTACAATCAGCGAGTTTTAGAAATTAATCATATTATAATCTCATTGTACTTTGAAATCAACTCCCGAAATTTCAAAGCTATTAATCAATTACTTAAAAACTTCATTAAGATCGTCGTAAATACCAATAAAGGACAGTAACTTGCGACTTATCCGAGAAACGGTTATAAACAATCAATTCTGCCACGGTAAATACCAAATTTGACAACAACAAAAATTAGAGTGGATCACTTCAATCTCGAAGAGGAAGCTGAAATGATTTCGTTATGCAAAAAAATTAACGAAAACCAACTTCTTTCCTTTACAAACACTAGACATATAACACTCAATTAGGACAAACAACGAAGAAACCGTTTATTGCAAATCGTACAGTTGGTTAGCGCGGTACTCTAGCAAAGTACAGGTCGTAGGTTCGAATCCTACTCGAGGTAAACTTTTTATTTATGTATTTAATAAAATTAATAATAATTTTCAATTACATATTTACCTTTGAACTTATTCGTTCATAACAAAAACTTATAATAATAATAAGATACTCATATCATCTAGAAATCGAAACCGAGCATACCTCCATATAGCTCCCCAGTGTGGGGTGTTTTCCAAAAGCTAGATACCAGCGGAAAAACAAATGGAAACTGGTTATCGATTATTCGGTTAAACAAGAAAACTATCAAAGACAAATGCCCGTTGCGTGACTTAATTATGTTATAACTCCACAAGGCATACAAACCAATGCTTCAAAAATTAAAGCTCTTCAATAATATCCCTTTTCCAAATCGACTAAAGAGATCAACCCATTTTTACCTTCCAACCCACATATACACATGTAGGTATAGAAGGTTATGCAATCGACTTTTTTTCACTATCGCTAAACCGACTTATTAGCTCAGAAAATACCTACGTACTTAAAATTTTGTATTTAAGCTTGTTTTCATTTGGCTTAGAGCTGTTTAGATTTTTGGAGAAATCCAGCGTCGGATAAGGGGGGTTTATTACGGGCAGTTTTTGGTTTTTATCAAATATTTCTAAAACAGCTGCATATTTCAAAGATATAAAACTATCTAGACAGAGATCTTAAGAGGGGGGTTCAAGAATTTTTTTCGGTCCAACTTTGACCATGATTTCTATCAATATTACTAGGAAAGTTGTCGAGTCCCCTTTCGAGGCTGTTTGCCTGAACAGGAGAAAAGCCATATGTACTAAGAGGGCAATGGGACACAGTGCAATTTTATGCAGGACGAGCGGACAATAGCGATAGAATATTCACAAAAATATCACCTTATGCTTCTTTAGCATAGTGAAAAATGGCCGAAGTGGTTTCTTGTCAAAGTGGTTATTTGGGTAATAATAGCTATCGAACCAGTACAAAAGTATCACTGTATCCTTCTTTAGCATCGTATTACGGTCAAAACCAAGAACACTCAAATTTGAACTTTCAACTTTATTGTATAATTTTTACAAAGATTCAAAAGTGACCAATTCTAACATTCTTCCATATCTACATACTAGGTTGAAGACAGTACCAAATTGAAATTTTCAGACTCTGAAACTGCTTGCTTCTCGGATAACCTCTGCTCCCTTTTCTCTTTCATCCTTGCCATTGCTGCAACTCGATATCCCGGTTGTCGAAATGGCATGTTCCTTCGTTGGCGGGGATCCGCGATCTCGAGTAGAAGTTAGTCACGATAAATCTTCTCCAGTTTAGGTTCTATTTCCTCCCAAGCCTCTATTGCCTCCTCTTTACCGATTCTCTCGATCCATATGTTCTTTATTGGATTGAAGGTATCTTCATTGTTAAAATAGGCCACAAAATCCAACCATTCTCTTTGAGTACAATAAAGCTCAGCACAGCATTGGTAGAAATAGTTATGATTTCGCTTGAGACGAAGTCCACCTGGGACCACCTCCAAAAACTTGTCATTTTTACGGTGCGGAATACGTTTAGCCTTTTCCCTTGCAAATTTCTGGCAATCAAATTCATGGCAGATTCACACATATTACTGGTCTTATTTGGCAGGAGTCGCTCTGCTTTGTTGGTCCAATTTCGAAACAAATCCCTTATGCTGGCACAAATTTCAAGTTTGCTCATCTTCAAGGCTTCACATTCTTCTACCATTTCCCGTATTTCTGCCGAATTAGATTGAATCACTTTGCAAAAGTATCGTTTACAGCACTTGTAATCTCCAAAGAAAAGATTGGGGATGTTCAAAATGTTCGCCCTCAAAGTATGAAAGCTTGTGCTACTTCCTTCATCACTTTGGTGCTTACTGTTGTAAATAATTGCAGAGGAGAAGGCAGTGCAGAGTTTTTCCGTTTTAGATTTTAATAATTTCCTGAAGGTAATCTCGCATTTGGTTTCATTGGCTATGTTCATCAATGATTTCTTCACACATTTCACACCGTGATTGACGCACTCAATCTTGGGAATTGTCACTTCTGGGTAGCGGATGCTGTCGTACACTTCGTTAAAAACTGAACTGTCCCCATATCCTATCATATTCTTGTAGATTAGTCCATGGAATGGTATGCTGTCTTGAAATTTCTTTACTATCACGACAGCTTCCATACTTTGGGATGAACCGTTGTACTTTTTGCAGTCCGAGTGTTCAACTTTCTTCCCACTCTTGGCGTTACTCGCACAAATCCTGCAGTGCTTGTTCAATGTTCCAAACCCTAAGATTTTTTTGTGCTCGCCCCCATTATGTAGGCCACTCCAGTCAAGGAATCAAAACTGTGACCGAATGATCGCTTCGACCACGATCCATCTACTACCACATCGATGCAAACAACTCTATCATCACCCACCATGATGAACTTTTCAGCGGATTCAGCTTCGGCCGTTCCATTAAGCTTGAGGACCATTTAAACTGCCCGTTTGAGAAAGTCGTAAAATTTTTCTTCACTCTTCTGAAACGTAGAGAAACTTGGGCAGCGCAACTCTAAGGCAGTGGACAACGAGCGAACCTATCAGTGGCAGAAAGTTAATTGCTTGAATTCATAGTGAAGCTACATAATACCTGTTGAAAACTTGAACCAGAAACGTACAGTCCCCAAGTCAGTGCCTCGTTGACAGATAATGTCGAGTCTTGCATCGGCTCGTATGTGAATGTGGACTCACAAGAAAGACATTCTACGTTCACAAAAGGGTTCTTCCTATCTACCAAAACCAGTTCAGGATAGTCACAATCGTCACTCGCGTGCAACACAGCCAAATTCAGGAGAAAATTTATCCCTTTCTTTGGGATGATGATACATGGATGCTTATAGGTGATTTCATCCTTCTCCGCTCGCAGCAACTGCTTCGCCTTGAAGGTCTCCAAAGCTCTCTTACGTCTGCCCAGTTTGATGTTCTGCTTAGGCATCTTTCTTTCACCTGCACGCATCGATCCTGCTTTACGTTGGCCCATTGCACTGAAGAAATATTCACTCTACGAATTTGTTTGATGAATTCTGAAATTTTAGAAAAGTGTTGAGAGCAATTTACGAAAAAATTTAGCCTGAAGTAAAGATGCAACGACAATTTTTTCTGCTAGTACGCCAAAAGTTCACTCCCGATTGGAAAAGAATCGGACTTCATTTTTTGGACAACTCGTTGTGACCACTGTATTGGTCGGATTGTTCACTTTTATATCTGATAATGACCCCAATGCACCCTCACGGCAGTTATGCCTATCGATATCGCATTGGGGTATGCTATTTCTATTGTAATTTTGAAAGAATCGCAAAATATCACAAGAAAACGGTATCTTTCACTTTGACACATCCTAGACAGCTTTAAACATTATACTTTTTGCTAAAACTAGGCATATGAGCCATAGCACGTTCTTGGAGTCATTTTGAGACATAAAACTCAATGATCGGAGCAAAATTAAGGTCAGAGCGAGTTTTCCAGAAATGCAAGCCAAAGTCCAATTTTAACATGGATTTTATATGGGAGTGTGGTTATGAAATTTTGGTTACTTAGGACCATTGAACCCCTCCTTAAACATATCGATTATATTCTCTACAATTTTTTATAGAAGCGGGCGGCTTTGGGATTTTTTTTACGTCAACATGTATTTATGTTTCCATCTGACATGAAGCTTTAAACGTCATTCTGAGATAGATTATTGTTTTTGTTTTTACAATGTTGCCTGTTTTTATTACGAAAGTATAAAAAAGAGGTTGCATAGATATCCTAAAAAAAATTAATCATTTTAAGTTAGCATCTGGAGGTCTAATAACTTCTGTCTGTCATGAAGTTTAGATAGATTATTTTTTTTTGGCGTAACAAACTTCGTGTAAAAGACGTTGCATAATTATCCTAAAAAGATGTTATTAAAATTATTTCATTTCTTTTAATTTCCATGTAGTAGGTTGGAAGGTTTTGTGGTGTTCCACACCAGATATTTAGGAATAGTAATCTATTATAGACAATTTATTCAAGGATTCGCCCAAATGATCAGCAATAAGCAATTTACCTATTCTCATATACGTCGACTTCACAAAAACATTATGCGTCACTCATTTACCTGCATTTTCCTTTCAACTTGTCTTGCCATATAGTACCGAATATTATTTTAGGTCTAACTAATAAAATTGTGTAGTCCTTTTATAGTGCCCTACATAGGGCATTTAATTAACATAGCCGCAGTCTAAAAAACCAGAATCATATGCCGATCTTAGACTAATAACCATATTACCTATGTTGTCTAAAGTACTACAGAAATGCTTAGAAATACAAATACTAAAATTTCCTAATGGACGTGGTATATTACGTAATTTGCAATCAGGTTTTAGACCAAATCATAGTACCACAGCTTTTCTTAATATCACAGGCGATATTCTTCGTGCTTTGGAGAATGGTAAAACTACAGTGTTGGTTTTGTTAGACTAAAGCAAGGCATTTGATACAATAAACCATGATGTACTTTTGTCAGTTCTACTGTTAAACGGATTTAGCGAAAATTCAGCACTGCTAATTAAAAGTTTTTTAACCATCAAATTGATAAATTAGCGCATAATAAAGTCTCAAGCTTACTACCAGTATCATACCTTTTAGATCCGTTGTAAAAAACTTAGATTTATACATCCATAACAAGTTGCTATTTCTCGAACATACAAACAGCATACTCATTCTGTAGTGACATCAGGTTTTCCTAAATACTTAAATAAAGGAATTCGTTATTGTACTGATGTACACTATGTAAATATTCGAGGAAAGGGATTATTATCTAATATGTGCATCTTATTTGGTATTGGTAGGTTTAACTTAAGATTTTAACTTAAAACTTTAACTTCAGATTTTAATTAGGATAATTTTGTTTATCATTTTGCCAGTTCCTATTTAGTATTTGCGTATGAGAGGTTAAGTGGAAGAGCGGAGCAGAACAATGTGTTCTTAAACCGAACTTCGCCTTTGGATCATGTACACTAAAGTATACCCACACGCGCACACGCGCGCGCACGCACACGCACACGCACACGCACATGCACACGCACGCGTAAACGCACACACAGGCGCCGCACGCGCACCTGCACGCGCACGCAGCACGCACACGCGCACCGCACGCACACCACGCACGCGCACGCACGCACAGCACGCGCACGCCACGCGCAGCACGCGCACGATCACGCGCACGCACACGCGCACGCACGCACACGTACGCGCACGCGCACGACACGCACACGACACGCACAGCACACGCACACGCACGCACACGACACGCACACGACACACACACACACACACACACAAACACACACACACACACAATGCACACGCGCACACACACACACCCACACACACTCACACGTACGCATACGTACGTGCACGCGCACTCGCTCACGTACACGCGCACTCATACACATACGCAAGCGCACACGCACACGTTTAAAATAGTTTAGAGGTAGCCAAAACGTTGAAAACGCGTAAATTGTCCTACGTGTATAAGTAAGTAAAAATTAAAAATTGTGTAACGAATGAAGTGAATGTATTAGATTTCCAGTAAGTTTTTATATACCTAAACAAATTATTATGTGTCTGGAAGCTGTACATCTCATGGAGAAAATTTAGCTATTGTAACTGTGGACAATCATACACTATCTATCTGCTTGTGTATCACACGTTTTTAAATCACACAAGTCCTACACAATATAACCATTATTTTATGCCAATTTTGAAATTTACTGATATTTTTTGTTAATCCTATATAAATAAATTTACATTTAACAAAAACGAAAAATTAGTAAGAATATGAATAGTCATATAATATAATGAATGTATGAAGACAGATAGCACAAAATAAATGAAATCATTTTCGGCACAAATTCTAGAATAAAGAAAAAGTAGTACGTGCAACTTAATCTTTGTTGCATATTGTACTTTTTCGAAAATATGTTCTTAATAATATATGACAATTCGTTGATTCACAATATACGTTTACTGTAGTTTATTGTAACGTTTATAGAATTTAAACTTATTACGTTGATGAATGAGAGATAACATACACAAAAAATAGTTTTCCTTTAAAAGATGTTTATTTAAAAGTACTTACATTAAAATTCTATAAAAAATAAATACGTACAGTTTAATATTGATCAAAATTGAAGAAATAAAAATTTACAATTTCAATTCAAATTTTCTTTATCGATATCACAGTTTCCAACAAAAATCATGTTTCCATATATCACGATCTGGATTTTTATTTATCTTTTCTCTGAAAATTGTTGTTCTTTGACTCTTATTCCCCCTTGTCCATATCAAACCATACAACTGTTATTGTCAAATTGTATTTCTGCGCTACTTTTACCCTTCCTTATATCAAACAACAATTTATAAATCCGGTTAACAGTTGCAAGTGCTTTAATATTTTTGTTTAAATTGAAATATTAACAAAAAAATTATTTTATAGAACAATAATTCAGAAGTAAAATCGGTCTTTCAATCTAATGGGGTTTCGGTCATTACTCAGTATGATAATCAACTTAGGCATGAACGTCATACGTACGCAGTATATCTTTGGTTTACGTTGCGTTATTTCAACTCCATGCATTCGTTTGAAGTAGATATCTAGACGTTGGGTAATGGCATGTAGAGTTCTTTACGTAATAGAGGAAAATACTATTTGATAATTCATCGTACGGAATTTCACCGTTTATATTACAGAAAATAGCTTACTTAACCTAAATAAATCGAGTTTTGGCGTACATTAACTATATAAGTTAGTCTTTCCTTGATAAAAGCTGTAATTTTTATGTTACTTTTTAACAATCAATATTACAATATCAAGACAAGAAGTTTGAAATCATTATTTTTGTAATTTGCTTCCATTTTGATTTCTTTAATAGTCATATTATGCAACGCGACGTCATCATCTCCGATGTCATTAAGCGATTATTTCACGGAACATTTTACGAAACATTTTAGGTTTGCAAAGCTTGATCCGGAATTCTCATGCATGTCACTCTTACAAGATGTGTCTAAAACAGGATGCGCCCAGTGGAAAACTTTAATGTGAGCAAATTCGCGCAACCGTATTTTTGGCAATTTCACGTATTTCAGATGGCGTACATGCAAGATTGTTTTGATTATCTTCCATTTTCGTGTTTTGTGCCAGAGTTTGGATAAAACAAAATGCGACTATATCAAATTTTAACTTTTGAAATTAAGCATTACAAACCGCCACAAAAATCCCTAAATCAACTAAAAATGTTAAAAACGGTTTAAAAAAGGGCAAATCTCACATAATGTTTCATAAGACCTTGAAGCACTCATTCTTTAAAAAACTCGTTTTTTAAACTTCAATTCGTGCTTCAAGGCTCGTGGTCTTATGAAACTTGTTTTTTAATATACTATTAGGCTGGTGGTCAAAATATTAAGATAGTGCTGTACATTTCACTAATACCTTTTGAGAATTTGAATATAATAAATTTATACCATTTCTTGATATACTTACAAATTAAAAATGATAGCACATTTAAAATAAGAAGATTAGTCTTGATATTATGTTAACACATACCATAATGCGTTTTTAATTATTCAAATCACTGCATCTAATTGAATTGGTCTGTAGTTGAAAAGTCTGGGCACTAATTTTACTTAATATACGGTGTTAGTACGGTTATGGAAGGAGATCGAACGAGATACATAAAAATTGTGCTTTATTTAAAACGCTTTTCGAAGTATTTTCATTATGTACTGTCACTATGTCGTTTTATCATCAGCTGTGTACAATAAACGTTACGCGCAAGGACAATACATTTGTTAAGCAAAGTGTGTGATTCCTGTACAATTCTACATACATAGTGTAAGTTTATTGGTTATCGTCTAATTTGATTTTCATTAATGAATTATTTAAATTAACATTCTTTGTTTAACAAAAAAAAAAACGCAGACTAGAATATTATTCTACTAAAATTCTGAAATAATTCGGTTGCTCAAGCGTGTTTGTGGCTCATTTGTCAGGTTTAGTTTGTTAAATAAGTTTAGTGCATAAGTACGTGGACATTTGCTTTAAAACAGTTATTTCTTTATTCATGATTGTAACACTGGTTCTGCAAATACCAAAGCCAAAACCAAAAGGTGTAGTCAAAAGAATCCAATCCTTTTTACAGCAACTTCGGTAATCAACTAATCTGTTTAATTTTTATGTAAATCGTTCGTTTAACGACGACCGCTTTGTAAACAGCTGTCGGCCATATTTTTATCTTTTAATATTTATGACGTATTAACTATCAAACCAACTTACACACAGTAGTTTAGTTTTAGATATCTTCCATGTTTTAAATTTTAATTAGATATTGGTAATTGATTTAAATTATATTTGTTTCTTAACGTTATCTTAAAATTTCTTAAATTAAATTTTTCGTAGGACATGAATTTAAGTTATCATTTAGCATAACTTTTTACAATTGAAAAAACCTGTTTTACCTTAGGAAGACCTTTCGAAATTAATCAGGTTCCTATTTATCTACAATTATAATTTACTATAAAATTATGTATTGTCAATATTTTCATTTTATTTGGTTTTCTTTAAATTTTTTAATTAACCAACGTATCTACGTTATACCCTTATAAATTTTACTTTTGTTCCGTGCTTACCTCATTTTGAACATTAATTGCCTATCCATTTGTCTTTCGTCAGAATTTACTTATTTTGCAACACGTTTTATTTTTATGTGTATTCTTTTTACGTGATTTAATAATTATAGGTTTTGTTTTACCGCGCAACACTCTTTTCTTTTCCCTATTAGTTTCTTCTTTCTCTTTTCCTACGGTTGCCTACTCGCCTCTTTCTGACATCGTTATTCAGGAGCTCCTGATGCCTTTTTTATGTCTACCGGAACTTTCTTGACCTTACCCAAACCGACAGACACCGGCGATTCCTTAAATCCTCAAATGAGCAGTGGCCCATCTCCTTTGCTCTTTTTTTTTCTCCGCTTCCTATTTCTGCACGTAACAAGATAAAATTGATTCTTTAATCATTCTAAACTCTATTAGTTAGGGAGAAAGGATACCTGCTGTAAAGAATTTCAACTCTTTTTATTTTTGAAATTGAAAAAATTTAAGGACCCTTTACCAAGAAAGAATACTTATTTTTGTTTTAATACTGAATGAATACCTATAATATTGTTCATTATATCATTTGTTTGAGAATGATTATTATTATTGAGCTTGCCATTCATCATCATTTCTGTCAGATGCTGTGCATCTATTTCAAAGGATTTATGCAACTTGCTACCAAATGACTTTATTTGAAGATGTAAGAATCACACCCCACGAAAGGGAACTTAGATCTGGTGAAAATGTCTTCTGTTGCTATACACCTATTGAGTATTCTGCTATTCATCAAGCTCGTAAGTCATTCTGATGTTTGTACAACTGTATAAGTTAGTAGTAGCTCACTTCGTATTTTCGACAATGTTCGCTGTTTGATGCAAATTAGATCAAACTCTGATTCTGTATATGCTCATTAAGCAAAGCTTGCGATGCATATATGACTAGATAGTCTGGATACCTGATATTCAAAAACGAGTAGTAAGTGGAAACATTTACATGATTGACTTATTTTTAACACTCTCTGAAGGTATGTCTGAATCAAAATAGTTATAATTTTAAATGGAACTTTCCTATAAAGTTCATCTATTGAAACACGTTGTAGATCTGTGGCATCATGCGTTATAAAATGATCTGCGTGTGAGCGTTCGTGTGTGTGTGTGTGTGTGTGTGTGTGTGCGTGTGCGTGGGCGTGTGCGTGTGCGTGTGCGTGTGGTGGCGTGTGCATGTGCTATGCGTGTGCTGTGTGCGTGTGCGTGACGTGTGCGTGTGCTGTGTGTGCGTGTGCGTGTGCGTGTGCGTGTGCTGTGTGCGTGTGACGTGTGCGTGTGCGTGTGCGTGCAGTTGTGTCGTGTGCTTTGGTTGTGTGTGTCGTGTGCGTTGCGTGCGTGCGTAGTGGTGCGTGTGCGTGTGCGTGTGCGTGGTGCTGTGTGCGGTGCTGTGTGCGTGCGTGTGTGTGTGTGTGTGTGTGTGTGTGTGTGTGTGTGTGTGTGTGTGTGTGTGGTGTGTGTGTGTGTGTGTGTAGTATTCACGATAACTCCAGAATGATCGTGATTTTCGAAGAAATCCAGTTACGATGTAAGAGGGCTATTATGTACAGTTTTTGGTTTTTATCTAATATTTCTGAAATAGCTGCATATTTCAAAGATTTAAAAATTCCAGTATATAGGACTTTACTATAAATTAATTATAATCTGTGCAATTTTTTGATACGACGCGAAATTGGACGGCAAAAAGGGGTAATTTAAATCTCAAATTTGTAATTTTATTTTACTTAATCTTGTTTTAAGTTCTTTATACGAAGCCAAATAAGCCTTAAAAATTAATTAAATGTCATTCAAAATGCTTAACAGTATTCTGAAAATTTTTATTGAAGCAGGCAACTTTAGAATGTTTTTTCAGGGTAGCATCTATATGTATATTAACCGTTATCTGACATTAAGGTTTAAACATCCATCTGACAAATGCTCCAAAAACATCTAACTTGTCTTAGTATTAAATGTACATGTGTTCTTTGCATCTAATATCAAAGTTCCTAAGTGTTTGTCCCAGATAAGCAGGATGTGCGGTTCAATTAGAAATACCCGACTTCAAAATGCCTTTAATTATATCTTTGGCACTAAATAAACGTTTGAGAACATTGGCATTAGTTGTGAAAGGTACTTTGTACATCTTGCTTTTTTTCATTATGCCAGCTAGTTTTTCTGATATTTTCCAAAATATGAAATTGATGTGTATTTATTTTCTGCCGATTCTGTATTGACTGGGTAAATGTTTTGGATAGATAGTTTCTACTCTTGATTTTTAAATAAAGTGTCGATTATGTTTGAAATGTAACCATTTGTTATATACTAATTGATATTTCTCTATAGAAAGATTGTTTGGCTTAATGGTAATGACCTTATGCTACGTGCTAATGATCTATATGCAGCTAACGTATGTGTTGTATGGTTTGGAATTAAAATATCTGTATGTGTATGTTTTCTAAATACGGAGAACTCACATTTATATGTATGAATTTTTATGTTTAAATCTGGTAAATTTTGTTCTTCCTGTAGTGGAATTTTTTATTTTAGGAACTAAATTGTTAATATTGACTAAGGACTCATCAATCTGTTGAACTACCAAAAAGAGCTAAAACATCATCAACATATCCAAACCAAACTACAATCTTATTAGAAACGTTTAGTTCACAAATTTGATCTAAACTATCCATAAAGATATTAGGTAAAATTGACGAAATTGGACTGCCTATAAGTAAACCACTTTTTTGTAAATTAATTGTATTATTAAATGTGAAATAGTGTTGATTAACACAGAGATCCAATAATTGAATTAACTCTATTCCTATAACTAATTCAGCATTATTGCTAAATAAAAATATTTAATAAACACATATATTCTTGAGGAGGTATTTTAGAAAACATACTAGTAACAGGAAAACTTACAAGTTTATTATGTAGTGCTAATATTATGTTTGGTAGTTTATTAATTAGTTCTAAAGAATTCTTAATATAATGTTTTGATTTGTACCTTAAATTGTTTGTTATGTGGTTTAGTTTATTTGCTAACATATGACTAGATGCTTGGATGTAAGAAACTACTGATCTAATGGGCATTTTTGGTTTGTGGATTGTTATGAGACCGCATAGTTTTGGTGCTTGTGGATTCTTGTTTAACATTTGTTATTTCTCTAAATCTGTAAAGCAGATATTGCAGTTTTGTATACTTTGTTTCACATCCTTTTGAAATTTCGTGGTAGGGTCTCAATTTAAAATTTCTAAATTTTCGTTAATAATAAAATCATTAACTTAATGCATAGACTATTTCTTGAAATAATTACTAGTGCTATCTTTATCTGCTTTAACAGAAATAAGGTTATATTTGTTAATTTTATTCTTTACTGATTTTAGTAAATAATTGTAAGATTTATAAAAATGTAAACTTTCACCATTATTATACATAATTAAAATACTTAGCTTTTATGTTTTTTTAAATGGTGTATTTTTTTATTTTTATATTTTATGTAATTCTGTTATATAACAACTACAGTTATCGTCCTCAGTCAGTGATAATATCTGAAGGGATTGCTTAGGATGTTAGAACAAATTTATAAAATATGAACAAGATGAAAACGCAATTTGTTCCAACGTCTCAACCAATTCTTACAGATATGACCACTTACTGAGGACTATAACTCGAAATTGTTATCGAAACCTATAGAATCGGCTAAAATTATTAAATGTGGGAAAGTTTTCGAGTCAGCTGACTCATATTTTTTAAAGGTTATTTTCATAGCAAAAGAAATCATAATCTGTCAAATGACATGTAAACTGAATTAACCTCACAATTATGTTATGGCAAATATGTTTCATTTCTTACTGTCTAAAATGTTTTTCAATTTACGCTTTTCTGAGGTTGCTTTTTTAAAATCTACGTAAGTTTATACATCTAATTTAAGTAAAAGGTAATATAAGTTTGTAGATCCAGAAGAGCATACGAATTTTCATTAATTTCTGATCATAGGTAGTAAGTAACTCATCTTATTTTTACAATAATGTTCACATAACGTAAAGCAGCCTTCATTTTGGTAGTTTTTGGGTTTGAATTTAATGTCTTTTTTTTTTGTTCTAATTTTTCTTTCCACTACTTGTAAAAAAATCGAATCCAAAGCTATAATGAATCCGAATCCTACGCTAACTTCACACGCCCCAATTCCCATCACATATTTCTTGTGATATGATGGACCTTTAAACATAATCAGCTAAGTAATGGAAACTGGGGTATGTTTCTTTTGAAGAAGGTGAAACTGCTTAATTTATTACATACGAAAAATTTGTTTTACTTGAAAGATCATTTTATGAATCTGCTAGTATTAGTATATACTGTTATTAATTTAAACTCAACAATAGACGTTCACATTGTACACGTAAAATAGACACAAAGCTAGATGAAGAAATTCACAATGATCTCCATGAAGAGAGCCAAACTATTACGTTTACATGTAATATTGAATGTAAAAATACATGAAAATATGTGATGAAGTTCAAACCCGTAATGGTTAAAAAAATATTGAAATTTTTGAAATTTCACCTCATAGGGATGAAATCGGATTCCCATGGGGGCTGAACTGTTTAAACAAAGTGAATACGTCTTAGTTTAGTTTATTCTGTTTAAAAAACTATAAGACCATTACAGTCGTCAAATATAAAAATGTAACATAACAATGTAACAATGTAACATAGATTACACAGAAATATTTAAATTGTTGCTCACACATTATTTAAAAACTCATCTACAGTGTAATAGCATTTATCAGTTAGATAAGCTTTAATCCAAGACTTAAATTGTTTAATATCTAACTTTTGTATTAAAGAAAGCAATTTATTAAAAAACTTTGGTCCATAATAATTTAACCTAAATCTACTTGAAGTTAATCTGAGGTAGTCTAGCCTAATTTAATTTTGAGTTCTAGTATTGTGACCATGAATGCTCTCATTTAAGATGAAATCATTGCAATGTGTTTTCATATATACTAGCTAGTAATCAACATTACATATTATTCGGACCATTTTACGTTGTAATTCGAATATTCTTTTGGACGCCGGCGCATGACCCAAAGCTAAAATGCCATATTGCATATGAGAATAAAATTGACTAAAATAAGCCATCAATAAAACATCTTTGTTTACTAAATTTTGCAGTTTCCGCAAAAAAATGATATTTTTTGCTAGTCTGTTTTTTGCAACATGATTAATCTGTTGATGCCAATTTAACCTACCATCAAAATAAATGCCACGGTATTTCAGGTGGTTTCTGTCATTTACATCCGAATCGGAGGATCGATGAAAGCAAGTGAGGCTGACAGTTTTGTCTTTATTTAAACTCAACTCGTTCAGCCCAGAAACATGAAAACCTATTCGTTTTACATGTAATATTGAATGTAAAAATACATGATAATATGTGTGAAATTTAAATATTTCCCAATAAACCATGAAACACATGCAGCTTAATACCGTGTACTATGGGGTTTAACACGGTAACCCGAACATTGTAATTTGATCTCAGTTAATTTAGTAAATACTAACTTAGTGTAGTTGTAGTTTCCGCTACGTAGTAATAACGCTTATTAAATTAAGACACGTAACATAATGAAAATTATATTTGTGTTACTAGTGATTGCCTACAACTTTGTGTATTTGAGTTTTTCAGCAATCATTCGGGTTAACTGCACTAAATTTGTATTTTATTTATCATCCAATTCGATAACTACATTACATTCCTAACACTATAAAAACCTAAAAATACATACACCTACAAAAGCACACTAACCTCCATTGCATTGCTGAGATTACAACTGTACCTTCCTTTCAAGTCTATATTAATTCAATATACAGGGTGGCGCATTAGTGTGACAAAGTCTCATATCTCCTTTATTAAAAGAGATACAAAAAAAAAATTAAATACAAAAGTTGTAAGATATGTTCTGGTGCATATTCCAAAAATATTTTTAATTATACAGGGTAGATCATAAAAGCTTAGAAGTAATTTTAAATTTTTTTTTAAATAGAAAACCCTATATATTATTACATATTTAGATTATACACACAATTTTAGACACATTTTATGTATAATGTCCTGTACCTAAGTCTAACCGTTTTTGACAAATTTCAAATGTTTTGTCAAAAATGACGTTTGCAGGCCAAAACATAGGTGGAAATCTTTTCTAAACGAAGCCTTTATCAATTAGTTATAGTTTATTTCCTTGGAAATGGGGACCTACTCTAATGGGCTGTATTGATATTTTTGTAATACATTCATACAGGGTGATCAAAATGGACAATAAAAGTAGATTCAAAAAACCTATAAAGTCATTTTTTTAATGGAAACCCCTATTTTTTAATTCTATCTTATTTAGCATTAAAAATAAGGGTGACTTTGTATAAGAGTGTATATTCCAAAAATTGTAGTTTTGAAATAATGACAATTTAACATTTTTTATTGTAAAAGGCTATACGGCTTCCAAGTTTTGTTGTTAGTTGGCCGTGACGGCGAGGCGTGGCATGTAAAAATAATAGAGATCATCAGAAACGTCATTATTTATTGTCAGTTGATAATTTGTGTGATGCATTAGTGTATTTTATAGCATATTGATTTAAAACTTGAATTAAAATTGTAAATAAGGAATTTTTCGCAAGCCGAGATGGTTGATATGATTTTTGTTTTGGGACCTAGTGATAAGAATACGCTCTTAGCAAGAAGACTGTATCAACAACGGTTTCCAGAGAGACTGCATTTGGGAAGCTTTTGGAGCGTTTTGAAAGAACTGGCAATGTGTTATATGAAAAAAATACTAGGGAAAAACGTGCACAGACTGAGGAAAATCAATTAAATGTACTATTAACAGTTACCGAAAATCCATATATTGGACAACGACCCATTTCTCAGCAGGTTGGTGTTGAACGACGCACGGTACAGCGGATATTGAAGTCTCAAAAAATGCACCCCTATCACATTCAACTACTTCAAGAGTTGATTCCTGAAGATTATCAAACACGACTGGAATTTTGTCAATGGGCTCAAAACAAAATAAACCAACAAAGCAATTTTGTTCATTTGATTTTATTTACAGATGAGGCCACATTTCACAAAAACGGTAGTGTAAACAGACACAATTTTCATTACTATTCTACCGAAAATCCACATTTTGTGAGATATACTTCTCAAACTAGATGGTCTTTAAATGTTTGGGGAGGTGTTGTCGGTAATCATGTAATTGGACCATATTTTTTTGATCAACGAGTAACAGGGGAAGTATACTTAAACTTTCTGCAAAACCATCTACCTAATTTGTTGCGTCAAGTGCCACAGCATACGCAACAAGAAATGTGGTTTCTTCATGATGGGGCCCCAGTACATCATACAGGTCCGATAATAACTTTTTTAAATGCAAGATATCCAGAATGTTGGATTGGGAGGGGAGGGCCTGTTGCTTGGCCTGCTAGATCCCCAGATCTTACTAAAATGGACTTTAGCATATGGGGGTACGTCAAAGAGCAGGTTTATAAAATACCGCCTACAACAAAGGAAGACATGAAGATTAGGATTAGAAACTGTTTTCAAAACATTAGTGTTGAAATGTGAAGAAATTTAAGCAGCGAATTTGAGAGACGTTTTGCATTGTGTATTCAAGAAAGTGCCGGACATTTCGAACAACTTATTAGGTAGTACGTATTTGACGTGTTTCTAGTACTTTTATCTGTATAATTAGTTACAGGTTTAGTTACATTAGAGGTGTTAAGTTTATGATTAGGATTAGGACATAATTTGTTGAATCAAAAAAATATTGTCTTTACTTTAAGTTCGTTTAATAAAATAATTATTTATACGGGGTTCAATAAATTGTAATATTTCGATCTGAAGTGTTCGATTTTTTTTGTTTCGCCGCGCCCCGCCGTCACGGCCAACTAACAACAAAACTTGAAAGCCCTTTTACAGTAAAAAAATGTTAATTGTCATTATTTCAAAAACTACAATTTTTTGGAATATACACTCTTATACAAAGTCACCCTTATTTTTAATGCTAAATAAGATAGAATTAAAAAAATAGGGGGTTTCTATTTAAAAAAAATGACTTATAGGTTTTTGAATCTACTTTTATTGTCCATTTTGATCACCCTGTATGAATGTATTACAAAAATGTCAATACAGCCCATTAGAGTAGGTCCCCATTTCCAAGGAAACCAACCATAACTAATTGATAAAGGCTTCGTTTAGAAAAGATTTCCACCTATGTTTTGGCCTGAAAACGTTATTTTTGACAAAAAATTTGAAATTTGTCAAAACCGGTTAGACTTGAGTATAGGACATTATACATAAAATGTGTCTAAAATTGTATGTAGAATCTAAATATGTAATAATATATAGGGTTTTCTATTTAAAAAAAAAATTAAAATTACTTCTAAGCTTTTATGATCTACCCTGTATAATTAAAAATATTTTTGGAATATGTACCAGAACATATCTTACAACTTTTGTATTTATTTTTTTTTGTATCTCTTTAAATAAAGGAGATATGGGACTTTGTCACACTAATGCGCCACCCTGTATGTTTAATTAACTTTTACGCCTCCAAGAATATTTATTGCGATGGTGAAACGTCTTTGAACGACTGATACGTTAGTGTGGTCTACAGCGTGGCAAAATACCGTTTTCGTGTAATTTATTAGTTTCAATGCTGTAAAGGATGTGCTTTTGCCACTTTGCAATTATACGGGTGTGATTCATACCGATATGAGACAGATATGTTACGAGGGTGTTGACTATAGCGCTATCTACACTGGAGGATAATCATCACGCTTAAAGTATTATAAAGGTAATATAGTTTAATTCAACTAAAGTTGGGTATGACTCTTCTTAAAATTACACGAACTAAGATTTAGGCGACGTAAGTCTCCTTTAAATCATCAAAGAGCTTTTAGTTAATATTCCTATCGCCAGATTCTCCACGTAAATTTTCATAAAACATCATTGAAAATTATTGAATATTTTTTATATTTTAAACTAGAAAAATTATCCATTATAACCACTTATTTTGTTGAGAGTCAACAATAATTTGCTGCGACAGTGAATTGATATAATTTATGACATGGTTTGATTATAATTACATACCATCATAATACATAACCTGTACATTTGTAAGTAAACAAATACTTTTTTTGGTTTATTATAAATTAAACCATTTCAGGTGGAAGAATTGATGAAAGTAGTTTGTTATTCTCAAGATTTATAGCAACCCTTCTGTAGGCATAATTATTGCTTTGTAAACAACATAATTCTCCTAGATACTTTACGATAACATAAATATCGATACATGTGTGATTATTTCATTCTTGTAGAAGAAAGTGTGTACAGTGTAATGCAGTTCGAAGTTCAACGAAATGATAGATGCTTAATATATTAATTTAGCACATAGTTTAAATAGATTTCATATTGCTCCCAGTTAAATAAAAAGCAATTTACATAAATGTATTGTAGAATTATCAATATGTTATGTAAAAATTGGAATATTTATATCGCATTGGAATTTAAACGTTTAAATTTAAAAAAATTACTTACTATAAGTGTCACTCTCAGAAGTGGAATCGTTAACAGATGTAATTAATGGTTGCACAACCTCAAAATGTTTTTCAATTTCCCACCACTCTAATATAGATACTTCGGCATGTTTAATGTACTTCTGACAATATGTCCCATCAATTCGTTGCAAGGATTACATCTATATTTCTTTTACATGGTCTTCATTAAATTTGGAATTATGTCTTCCTATATTTTTGTTGTAGTATTCTTTGCAGTTTGTCCACACCAGTTCAATTGGATTAAATTGACAGTGATATGGTAGTAACCGTAATACTCTGTGTCTACACTTGTGTACTATTTGATCTATTTCGTACACCTTTGGTGCAGTAATTCTTTTTTAAACATGCTAGGTTCATAAGCTATGTTGTGCTTTAATAGAAAATTACATATTTCTTCCTTCTTAGATAAATTATTTGGAATTTCTTCTAGAAGTTTGTAATGATAACTAGCATTGTCCGTATTTTCAAACCATTTTGTAAACAACTTCGCAGACATACCTCCATAATAGTCTGCACTTTGTGACTTTGTAGAAAACAAAAGTGAAGCATCGAAAATAAATCCATGTTCATTACCTTCTAAAATACCTAGTTATTTATTAGAAATTATAATTTAATAACTAAATTACAACAAACCATTGGCTTCTTCTTCACGCTTTCCTTAGATTTATCATGCCAGCTTCTTTTGTGCGATCCTTGACTGAAAATCCAAGTTTCATCTGAGAATACAAAATTGTATAACTTTTCTTCTTTATTTTTGTAATATTCTCTTAAGAATAGTACACGTTTGGCAGCAATATGTGATTGTTGCAGTGAACCTCTTCTACCATCATCTACTTTAGATGAAAAGCCAATGGAATGTAAGAGACGTCCTAAACTTGATCTTCTGAAATAGAAAACTTGACTATTGTAATGATGCCAGCGTAACACGTATACCTACAAAAACAGATATAGTGCAGAACATGTCTTACATGTTTGTATTTACATTTTAAATGCATTTCATACATTTTTCTCTTTACAGAATTCTTCAGACAGTCATCAACTTCGCTGGACTTAGATTTCGTACGTTTTCTCCGCTTAGCTGGTGACTGTGGAGGTTTATTTCCTTTTTGGGCTTCTATAACCCTTTCTTACGTACAAAAACAGATATAGTGCATGGCATGTCTTACATGTTTGTATTTATATTTTGATTACATTTTATTAATGTTTCTCTTTACAGCGTTCTTCAGACAATCATCAACTTCGCTGGACTTAGATTTCATAAATATTACCAAATTACTAATAATTCACTGTACAAGTTGTAGATAGTTTTGAAATAAACTTTTATAAAAAGTAACGCAAAAACGCATAAACAATGATTTCAGAAAATGACAGGAGTGACAGATGCTGCTTCTTAATCACGACACATGTTTTAGTGAGCTAATATGAATTGTACGGAATATTTATGTTTTTATGGCCACCATTCTCGAATACATCTAGTTAAGGGAGTGATAAAAATATGAAATTTTATTACTTATAACGTATGTATATATATATATATATATATATATATATATATATATATATATATATATATATATATATATATATATATATATATATATATATATATATATATATATATATATATATATATATATATATATATATATATATATATTATATATATATATATATATATATATATATATACATTATTAATCAGAATCGGTTAAATAGTGGTATACAGGTATTAATAAACCAATTTAGAAAGTAATCCTCATTATATTTATATCGATATTTCGCTACTGATTTGGTAGCTTCATCAGGAATACTGAAAGTAAACGATAACAATTAATATTTGTGCATTCGTCAATCAAGGACAACTTATATATGTCGAGGTAATCACTAAAAAACTAGTTACTAACATCTAACACAATTAACAATTAAAATTGATTAAAGTAATAATAAAATTACGATCTAAAATACACATGGAACAACCATATTATATACATTTAATGCGACAGAGTCTATGACAGAGAGATAACGTTAAGAACCTTGATAAACTTAAATACGCCAAATTTAGATATATATATATATATATATATATATATATATATATAGGGTGTTCTAAAAATCCATCAGGAATCTCCGGAAGGAGCTAAAATAATAGCAGTTTGTAAGGATTTTTTTTTTCGGATTGTCATTTGTTTGCAAGTTACGGCTTGTCAAAGTACCAATTACAGGACAAACTGAAAAAAAAAACTAAATACAAATACATAAACACAAATACAAGAGAAAATACTACACACATAACATAGGGATTATAAGTTACTAACATTTCTAAAACTATTGTACATTGAATTAAAGTTACAAAGAGTAAGTAACAATTTACAAGTTTATCATAACAAATGTTCGTAATGACCTCGATTCACCTCTATACATACCTCTATACATTTTCTAACACGTTTTAGAAATGATCGTCTGACACGATGAAAAACACCGATATTGTTTCTAATTGTTTCACACCCACCAATAATCCTTTGTCGCAGATCATTGACATCGTTAACAGGCGTTTTATAAACTTATGGACTTTAAATGCCCCCAAAGAAAAAAATCCATTGGATTAAGACCTGAAGATCGCGGTGCCCAAACTATTGGCCCCCCTCTTCCGATCCAACGATTATGAAATACCTCACTTAAATATCTACGAACAGCCAAACTAAAATGTGAAGGGGCGCCATCTTGTAGAAGCCACATATTTGCTTTTGTTCTTAGAGGAACATCTTCTATTAAATCTGGAAGATCGTTTCGAAGAAATTCCAAATAACTATCTCAATTTAACACTCCATTAAAAAAGAAAGGACCCAGTAATTGATCTTCTACGATTCCAGCCCATATGTTAAGAGAATATCTTCGTTGATGTTTTGCTTCCTGGTGTGCATGTGGATTCTCATCAGACCATCGATGAGTATTATGATAGTTTGTAATACCATCTCTTGTAAAGCCGGCTTCGTCAGTAAACAAAATGTTATTAATAAATGCATTATCTTCGTCATACTTTTCCATAATGCTATTACAGAGCTACAAACGACACACAGGATCTTCATGATAAAGTGCTTGTACCTTTTGCACATGGAATGGGTAAAGAAGTTGCTCGTGAAGAATATTCCAGCACTCATTCTTCTTTTTCTACAGTTCTCGTAGTTCTTGGTCTTCCTGAGTCATAAATATCATTTCTAAAAGAACCTTGCTCCCCCAAACGTCTGTGAATGTGAACAAATGTTTGTGCATGTGGTATTCTTCTATCAGGATATGCATCTATGTAATTCCGGCGCGCTTGTTCTGCATTACCATTTGCTTGTCCATAACAAAAATGCATGTCATGGTATTCAGTACTTGAGTATTGCTGAGCCGTTTTCCAAATTATTATGGTAAAAAATCAAACTTATACGAAAATTAAACAATGTTCGTGACAATTCGTATCAAGAGTATTAATAACAGTTATTTGAAGCATGCCAACTCGGTTAATTAACGAATGGAATTATCAACATTTGATATTTTAATAAAACGATTAGAGCGATTTCTGACTAAACAGTTGCATCTATCGGCTTAAATAAAGAGCACACAATTTTTTCTAATACTGTTTCTCTTTATAATAATTTTTGCGATGTTTGGCAAGAGAAAAAAGTTATCAACAAAACAAATTTTGAGTTTTAGGTAAAGTGCCATCTAACGGCGCATAATGGAACTTTTTTATTACTTTTCCAATAGAACTTGATCTAGTTAGTAAGTTTGTCAAATGATAGACTAATCGACCTTGAACTGCAGAAGTTATTTAAAAAGAAAATATTAAAAAATCGGTCTTTGACAAGCCGTAACTTGCAAACAAATGACAATCCGAAAAAAAATTTCCTTACAAACTGCTATTATTTTAGCTCGTAGAATCGCCTCCCGGAGTTTCGTGATGGACTTTTAGAACACCCTTTATATATATATATATATATATATATATATATATATATATATATATATATATATATCAGGGTTTTCAAAGTTAAGTCGGCACTATTGCTATCTTCGTTATTATTGGTGCTACGAAGTCGGTTAAATGGGCAAAGAAGTAGCATTTTTTCCGCTCGCTACGATGGAGAAATCAAAATGAAAATTGAACATCGTGTTCGCGAGTCATGTCAAAAATTTCCATTTTTTTAAATGGCACACCCAATATGCAATATCCTTAATTGATAGAAAATTAAATTCTGAACGAATAAGTTCCTATGACATTTCACCCTAATCTCAAAAATGACAAAGTTATTGATCATTTACCAAATTCATCAAGGTGGCTATGTCAACTATTTTTCTGTATTACCATAGAGCAGAAAATGAAAAGAATATCAGACAATTGAAACAGGATTCTTTATTCTAAGTGATAATAATAATAAGGAACAACAAAACAAAACAAAACTCAAATTAGATGTTCGAAAACATCACCCTCTTGCTCCAAGCATTTCTGGGCCCGCTTGTAGACACTTTTAGTAGCCTTAGCAATGGATATACCATCAATATTATTGATGGCGTGAACGATGCTTTGCTGGAGATCCTCAAGGTTATCATATCGCCTGTTGTACACCACACTCTTCACATATCCCCAAAAGAAAAAATCCATTGGAGTAATGTCAGGTGATCGAGGAGGCATACGGATAAGCCCATTAGTTGATAAATATCTGTCATCAAAAAAATTGTTTAATATTGTATCTATCTGACGAACGTTATGTGGGGGAGCTCCGTCTTGTTGGAAATAAATGTTCTGCCTATCCATTAAATTTACATCATCCAAGAAGTCTTGGAGTGTGGCAGTCAACATTTCGGCGTACCGCTCACCAGTTAACGCACCCTGACAAAATACTGGACCAACAATTATCGAGCCAATTAAACCGCACCAAACATTAACACTGAAGCGTCTCTGCGGGTTACAAGATCGGTAGAGCATCGGATTTTCTCAACTCCAAAAATGGCTGTTTTTCCTGTTGAACATGCCCCTATTAGAAAAAGTTGATTCGTCACTCCATAGAATTGAGCTCCAAAAATCATTATTGGTTCTCATTTGATTAATAAACCAGTGACAAAACTGAACGCGTCTTTCTTGATCTCCTGGTACTAGTGTCTGTGTAGGTCGGAACTTATACGGCACAAACTTATACTTTTTTAGAATATTGTGGATGGAACCCAAACATAGTCCATTTTCTTGCACTAAATCATTAATTGAGTTGTTGGGATGTGCTTCAAAATAAGCTAACACATTAATTTCAGTTTCTTCACTAATTATACATTGTTTATTAGATCTGGATTTCTTAAACACGCTCGAATTAGATCTAAATTTACGATACAAAACCAAAAAGTATCTTCTATCCGGCAAATGACGCGTAGGAAACAAATCACTGTAACGCTCACGCGCTCGATAACTGTTTTTTTGACAAACGACGTAACATTCTATCATATCACACTTTTCTGAATGGGTGAAAGGCATTTTTCTATTAAAAAAACACAAACTCTTAACTCTTTATTAGCAAACTTCAATTTGACATATCAATTCTGATGACATTTGTGAAAATGACAAATATTGTTCACGTAATACCAGCCACCTTGACGAATTCAATAAATGATCAATAACTTTGTCATTTTTAACATTAGGGTAAAATGCCATAGGAACTTTTTTGTTCAGAATTTAATTTTCTATCGATTATGCATACTGGATGTGCCATTTAAAAAAATGGAAATTTTTG
Source organism: Vesta saturnalis (assembly GCA_036346205.1). NCBI lineage: Eukaryota > Metazoa > Arthropoda > Insecta > Coleoptera > Lampyridae > Vesta > Vesta saturnalis. The sequence goes on from JARFJB010000827.1 coordinate 4,737,956, forward strand.
ACATAACCCGCGAACACGAAGTTCAATTTTTATTTTGATTTCACCATCGTAACGAGCGGAAAAAATGCTACTTCTTTGCCCGTTTAACCGACTTCGTATCACCAATAATAACGAAGGTAGCAATAGTGCCGACTTAACTTTGAAAACTTGTGTATATATATATATATATATATATATATATATATATATATATATATATATATATATATATATATATATATATATATATATATATATACAGGTGAGTCAGTTTTTTAGACAAACTTTAACAGGAGATAGAACACATGTTTCTAAAAGAAAAGCTCCTATAAACATATGTCGTAGAAGGCTTCGTTTCCGAGATACAGGGTGTTGAATATAATTTTTTTTCTCAAATTTTCATTATAACTCATAAACGAATGCTTAGATTTTTTTCATGTTGGGGATAATGTCTATTAATTAAGGCATAAAACAAGCGATAAGGTTGTTCACAAACTTGCACAGTGGCGGAGTGGAGTGCTCAACCACTTTCATAAACAGAACTTCTACGCCAATGTCTATTTTTAAAAAACTGTTATTTTCATTATCTACATACAGTTTAACAAAAATAATGTTCCTTCTTCTGTTTCGAAATTCCGGTGCGTTTCGAGTTATTTTGATTTTAGTGTTTGATGTGGTACTAAGTTAAGTAATGTGATTTATGTGAATAATTGAATATAAAGTTTTAATAAAAAAATATAATAAAACATTTAGAGCCATTTTAGTACCTAACGATCGTTTCTTTAAAATTTCAAATACATTTTCATTTATAAATAGGTAGGTTATCGGTTTTTTTTAGTATCCATTGTTATTATCCTCGTATAAAAAGAAATACATAATTATTATTGTTATGCGGTCAATACTTTCTGTATAATTATGTATGTATCAATTTCGCCATAAACATGTATGTAGTTTTTAAGTGAGATTCTAATAAGTTATAGACCGCTGCTCACTTGCTCTCATTAAAGAGCCGCCACTGTATCAAGCCATACTCAAATACAAGACTTTTGTAAATTTAAATCTATTTAGTACACTAATTTTAACAATCCTTAGTTATTATTGTAACAATACTTAATTAATAATTTTTTTTTTTTTTTTATGATTGTGGACCTGAACAGGCTAAATAAGGCCTATCGTGCTAAAGCACTCAGGAACACTTAGGAGGATGGATAATGAATTGCCAATAGGTGCCTATGAACAGCTACCTTAAATTTTCTCATATCATAAGTGAGAGGAAAATACGAACTAGGGAGATCATTCCAGAGTTTAGAAGCCGTGTAGAAAAATGTGGATTGCGCCCGTTTGGTACGACAAGTGGAGATTTGTACTGCATACTGATGATGTGAATGAGCGAACCGAGTGTTTCTCCAAAAGATAGCCGGAGATGGTATCAAAGAATGTAATTCACCAGCCCAATAGCCGTTGTAATAACGATAATACAAAGAAAGAACTGAAACCATCCTTCTATGCTCAAGGGACTGTATGTGAGAAGTTAAGGACGGGTCATTTATAAGCCTAATCGCTCTTTTGAATACGATCAACGATATCGAGAGCGTATTGGAAGCACTAACCCAAAGGTGAGAATTATATTCCAGATGAGGCCGAATTTGGGCCTTATACAGCAGAAGGAGTTGTCGAGAGGTAAAGTACTGCTTAGATCTGTACAAAAGCCTATTTTACAAGCAGCTGTTTTGGTAGCTGACAGAAGATGGTCAACCATGAGAGATTTGAAGATACAGTCATACCCAACAGAGTAATAGAGTCTAAAAACTTACGAACTGATCCATTCATACTTACAACAGGAAATGATCGATCTTTTTGGCGGACATAAGGCAACACTGAGTTTTGTTAGCATTAAATTTAACTAGATTATTGCTTCCCCATTCGAGAATACGTTGGATGTCTTCGTTGATTGAATTTGCCATTTCAGCTTTAATTTCTTGATTTGACATAGAAGGTGGATTATCACTATGAGCAGACTGAGATGAACTACAGTGAAGAGTGCTATCGTCAGCACTGCAATGGATGGGGTTAGTTGTTGAAGAAATAAGGTCGTTTATGTACAGCAGAAAAAGTGTAGGCGCTATAGCGGATCCCTGTGGTACGCCCGCGTTAATGCTAACTTCTTTTGAAAAAAAGCCATCAACTACGACACGTATTCGTCTTTTATCAAGGAAACTAGAAACCCAGTTGATGAGCGTATCATTTAACCCAAACGAGGTGAGTTTTGGCAAGTAAACACTTATGCCAAACTTGGTCAAACTACAACTGTTTCACCTGACTGCTCTACTGTATTGTTCCAAACTTGGGTCACATATGAAAGAAGATCGCCTGTTGAACGACTGTACCTAAACCCATATTGGTGGTCACTAAGGAGTTTGTTAGTTTCAAGGAACGTGAGCAGTTGCTGATTGATGGATTTTTCCATGATTTTAGACAAAATGGAAGTGATGGCAATTGGTCTGTAATTTGAGGGATCGGTCTTATCACCTTTTTTGGGAATAGGTTGAACATTTTCTAACTTCCATGATGAAGGGAAGATATAGAGATCGTATAGAGCTTAGATAGGACTGGTACTAGTTCGGGGGAACATTTCTTTAAGACAATAGCTGGGATACCGTCTGGGCCAGTCGCCTAATTGAGATCAAGCCTACTGATGATCGATTCCAAGAGCTTGTACCGAAAATGAATTGGTTTCATAACGTATGAAGAAGAGTTGACTAGGGGCACATCTTTTCCAGAATCATTGAGACACGAGTTTGATGCAAACAAATCCACAAAAACGTTGGCTTTGTCTACAGAATCAGCAACTACCGATCCGTCAATAGATGTCAGGGGGGGAAATAAAGATGTTTGAAAGTTTTTACTAATGGCTTTTGCTAAAGACCAAAATTTACGACTGCCTAAAGGAGTTGTAGCTAGTTCATTGCATTTTCGTCGTTCGAACAACTTTTTAGTTTTAGTGATGACACTTTTGCAGATATTTCTAGCACCAACGTATTCTACATGACTGTCAACCAATTTATTAGATTTCCATTTAATGTAACATTTATTTCTTAAAGATCATCAGAACAAGTCTTATTGAACCAGGGTTGGGAACGTGAATGACCTACACGGTACTGTTTTTTCGGAATGTATAACTCCATTCCCATGAGGATGACTTCAGATACTGAAAGAGCGATGTCCGAAGAAGAGGACGACTTAAAACAATATTCACGCCATGGAAAGGTTGCAAAGAAATCCCGTAAATCACTCCATCGAGCTGACTTAAAACACCACAAGGTTCTATCGGTTTTGCGAACAACAGTGGAATTAGGTACAGTAGAAATGATTTTTATTAGACAATGGTCGGAAAGACCTAAAGGCGAAAGAACGGAAGTTTTATAAACTAGAGGGTTTGATGTAAGAAAGAGATCTAGAAGATGTGGAGTATGGTTAGGGTTATCAGGGATTCTTGTGGGTTCAGAAATCATTTGTGTGAGATCACATGAAATAGCAAATGTTTCTGCACTATGACCAGCGGGATTTGTAGTAGATGAAAATTGAAGCCAATCAGAGTTATGAACATTGAAATCGCCTACAAATGAGATATCGCAAGATGGAAACTGAGACAGGAGATAGTACAATATATCAAGTTGTAATTGTTCAAGATGTTGGTGAATAGCATTAAGAATAGACCTGATACCGCGGATGTTGCAGTAGTGAATCAGAAAGTTGATACTTTCGATGATCGAGGTCGCTTTGGCCCTGCCCTCCCGGACATCCGAATGGGGCAGGATTTTACGTCCGAATTTATAACCCTAGAAACCACAGTCATCTTATTTTTTAATTTGGGACTTTTAATCCGATAGGAAGACAGTGAGGGCGAGAAGGAAGAATAAGGATGAGAATAGATTAAGGATGATGGAAAAGGTAACCGGCAGCCCTTACCGAGCTCAGAAAATCGGAGACCCAATATTAAGGAGCCCATGGTAAGGGTGGTGATACCTCCCCGGCTGGCATGGAGTATACATGCCTACCACCTATAAGTTAAATTGTGAAATTAATAAGAATTCTTAGCAATAACGATTTATAAATAAATAACAATAACACTAGTATAATAAAATTAGACACTTTGTTCAAAATGTAAACCGTTCTTTTCAATACACATTTCACAGCGACGTACAATAGAACGTCTTAAGTTAATTAAATGATGCACCCTTATTTCATTGCAAGCATCTCTGATGCGATTGTAAGTTCTTCGAGTGTATTAACCGGAGTGGTATACACTTTTCCTTCATGAATCATACAAAAAGTCAAGTGGCGTTAAATCGGGATCTAGGAGGCCACGCCACTGGACTTCCACGACCTATCCACCTCCCGGTAGTTATTGTTTAGCCAATTTTTTACATTTCTGCCATAATGGGCCGGACATCCATCAAGCTGAAACCAAGAATGTCCTCTTAAATTCAAAGGAATGTCTTCCCACATATTAACATGTTCTTCTTCTAAAAATTGTAGAAAATTTTCTGAATTTACACATTGTGGCAAGAAATATGGCCCAAACACGTGGTTGCCGTAAATTCCAATCCAGACATTTGTACTAAATTCATGTTGAAAACTTCTTGGTCGAATGGCATGTGGGTTTTCTTGTGCCCATATATGCAGATTGTGAAAGTTTTCGATACCACGACGAGTAAAACAGGATTCATCAGTCCACAGTATGTTGGATAAGAAATCTCTGTTATTTTGAATGGAGTTAAGAACCCACCTACAATAATTAAGTCTTCGTTCGGCGTCACCTGGACATAAACCATGAACAGGTTGAAAATGATATGGGCGTCTGTGATCACGTTTTAAAACCCGGAAAACTTTACCTTGGGAAATACCAAGAGCAACAGCAGTACGTCGAGTACTTGTCGTGGGGTTCCTATTACATTCACGCAATATACCCTCTCCAATTCTATCTCGTCCACGGTTGTTCTGTCGGCCCCCTAGTACATTTTTCAAACCCTGGTTAACAAATCGACGATGGATACTCACAAAAACGGAATGATGAGGTTGTCGTCTATTTGGAAATATTCTCCGATACTCTAGCTGCGTACCTTGAATTCCATTTGCGAACTCATAAATAAAATGAATGTCGGCTTGTTCGCTATTTGTAAATGTAAACGGCATGTTACACTAATTAAAAGCTGGCAAATCAAATGAAATAACTTTTGAACTTAAAACAATAATTAATAACAGTGAAATTATTCAAGATGAAGCAAGTGTTTGTAAAAAGTCAAACTGTCGTTTCAAAATATAAAATTTAATACTTACTTGTTTTCCAAGGAGTATCATATTTTGTTGCAATGAAATAAGGGCGCATCATTTAGTTAACTTAAGACGTTCTATTGTACGTCGCTGTGAAATGTGTATTGAACAGAACGGTTTACATTTTGAACAAAGTGTCTAATTTTATTATACTAGTGTTATTGTTATTTATTTATAAATCGTTATTGCTAAGAATACTTATTAATTTCACAATTATTAATTAAGTATTGTTACAATAATAAATAAGGATTGTTAAAATTAGTGTACTAAACAGATTTCAATTTACAAAAGTCTTGTATTTGAGTATGGCTTGATACAGTGGCGGCTCTTTAATGAGAGCAAGTGAGCAGCGGTCTATAACTTATTAGAATCTCACTTAAAACTACATACATGTTTATGGCGAAATTGATACATACATAATTATACAGAAAGTATTGACCGCATAACAATAATAATTATGCATTTCTTTTTATACGAGGATAATAACAATGGATACTAAAAAACCGATAACCTACTATTTATAAATGAAAATGTATTTGAAATTTTAAAGAAACGATCGTTAGGTACTAAAATGGCTCTAAATGTTTTATTATATTTTTTTTATTAAAAACTTTATATTCAATTATTCACATAAATCACATTACTTAACTTAGTACCACTTCAAACACTAAAAATCAAAATAACTCGGAAACGCACAGGAATTTCGAAACGAAGAAGGTACATTATTTTTGTTAAACTGTATGTAGATAATGAAAATAACAGTTTTTTTAAAAAATAGTCATTGGCGTAGAAGTTCTGTTTATGAAAGTGGTTGAGCACCCCCTCCACTCCGTCACTGTGCAAGTTTGTGAACAACCTTATCGCTTGTTTTATGCCCCTTAATTAATAAACATTATCCCCCCAACATGAAAAAAATCTAAGCATTCGTTTATGAGTTATAATGAAAATTTGAGAAAAAAAAATTATATTCAACACCCTGTATCTCGGAAACGAAGCCTTCTACGACATATATTTATAGGAACTTTTCTTTTTAGAAACATGTGTTCTATCTCCTGTTACAGTTTGTTTAAAAAAAACTGACTCACCCTGTACATATGCACCCTAAATCACAACAAAAACTATTAATACATTAAATTGGAAGCTTTCGGAAATATTTATCTTTTCTTCAATCACAACTAAAATGTTATCTATGTTAATAAAAGCCTATGTCCTCACCCACTCACTGATCCATCCATCAATCAACGTGCAGGTCAGACCGTTAGGTCTACCAACTTCAACTTTGGGTAAAGTACACCCGTTACAACGTACGCGCATACCAAAGGAAAATGTTTTGAAAATCAACCCGTAAGGGTTAAAAATTAAATGTTGAAAAAATAGACTTTTTCGTAAACCCGGGCAGTTGGAGATCTGAAAATGGGGGAATCAATTGTTACTCATAATCGAAGAGGCCCGTGTTTCACCGTTTTTTGAAATTTTACCTCATGGGAATGAAATCGGGTTCCCATGGGAGATGAATTGTTCAAACAAAGTGAATACGTCTTAAGAGCGTTAAGCCCAGAACCATGAAAATTGATACTTAGATGTTCCTTAAGAAATAAAGAAACACATGTTTTGATTTTCCTTTTGAATTTACTAATTTAGTTCAAAAAAGTGCTAAGCAGGATGAAATGGGGTGAGATGAGGGTTTTTGATTCCTTGAGACCTATAGCAAAATCATCTTAGAGATCTTTGAAATTCAAAAATTTCGGAACTATATTTAGAAGGCGTTTGAAAACCAATATCAGAGGGTAGAAAATAAGGGCTAAAAGGGTAGTTGAGGAACAGGTACAGACAGGAGGAAAAAGGGTTGTAGACTTCCAGCGGGATTCACAGTGTGTAATTCACCTTGTAAATCTAAAAAAGATCAGTGCAAGGAAGTGCACAGGAAGAGTATCATAAGATTTAAAGACCAAATTACTTATAGTAAGCAGATACACCAAGAAACGCGTTATTAACTTGCAATAGGATTCATGGGGTATAACCCACCCCGTACGACTTGAAAAATTATAGAAAAGAAACTCACAAAAGAGCATAATAAGGTTTACACAATAACTTACTCCTCCTAAGCAGATACATCCACAAAACCCTCAATAGAATTCACGGGATGCAATCCAACCCGTAAAACTATTACCTAAACCACAATTATTAAAACCACCTGCGTGTCCTCTATCTACCGCTAACGGATGCGCATTTTTCCAATGAAACACCCTCTATAATTAAGCTGTACTTTAACCCCTTAGTATATAGTCTACTATTGTTGCCTTGTATATATTGTATCTACCTTTTTGGAATACGTAGTGTACGTATTGTCATATTAACCTGATTTTTAAATGTTTTGGTTACCCCCTGTATATAAACAGAGTTTAAGATAAATGACGTAAATAGCTTTAAAGGCTTCAATATTGATCATATAATGTGGTACTAAAATTTGATATCTTATTACATTCTACTGGAAGTTTATTTTATGACAGTGGTACTAATTTTTTGTGTAAAATATGTTAATCTTATTTTGAAACTCATAAATTTATAAAAGAAAGAATTTTATGAAATTAATAACATTTTTTTACGTTGCTATTTTTTACTCTCTGAAAATTAAGCTTAAATTTATGGATCGTTAATTCTCTCAAATTTATAATCGCAAAATAAAACCACTAAACTCGTTGCAATTTCATTTTAGATATTTTATTCTCATTTAGTAGTAGCCTGAATTATTTGAATAGCAACCGCATGAAACGCAAATATGTCAAGAGAACTTCAAACCAACCACTTCTAAAACTGTCTCTCTTAAGATCTTTGCATCCATGTAATTTTAAAAATAATAATCTGTAAGACGACGAAAAAACGAACAAAGCAATTTTTTTTAACATAGTGCCATAAAATATTTTATTCTTGAACGTTAGCACTTTAAAAATAAACCGTTGTTTCTGATGCACAAATAACGTGAAATAAAACATTTTGGCTTCTGTACATTTTTTATGATTGCGTATCTACCATAATACGCTTCATCTCAAATTCGTTTGGGCGTGTAATAAAATTATTAAATCGCAAATATAGGTAGGTATATATTTTTCCAATATAAAACTTGATGAGCATTACTGATCAAAGTAAATTGAAAAAAGGAAAGCAGTCAATCAATTGGCACATTTCAGTTCTGTGAAGCGCATCTAGTGCATTGATCTGTTAATCATTTTTTCATGTTCAAAGTGAATGGAATAAAACTTAATGTTATTGAAAATCTTTCCCTTTTAGTGTACGCTCTTATGTAAAAAGAACAAATTATCTCTATCACTTTGATGTATAAATTGCACTACGTGGATGTAAGAAGAGTTGTAAAATTTAAGTTTCAATAAAACATACACTTCGAGCACAAATGCAAGTGTTCCTTCATTTTTTGATTAATATAGGTACCGTACATTTTATTAGATTCCATTTAATATTAATAACAAATGAAACCCTTTTTTATGTGTATTATGTATCGGACAAAGTAAAGTAAGTGCAAGCATATTCACTTTAACGAACGCATAGAAAAAAGTGAATAAGCGGTCCATTAAAAATACAAACACTTGACGTTGCTCTTTTATTTCGTCGATTCCCTTTTTTGGGTTTTACACGTACACTTAGTCATTCTGAGTGTAGATTATTTATCTTTCTGTACAATTTCTAGATTTTGTCTTTTTACATTGATACAGATTGATTATTAGAATATGTAGGTATTAATTTATCACTTAATTGTGGTTTACAAGAGAGATTTTCATAAATGTAGAATGTTCTATTACATTTACTTTTTTAGTTTAAAAACAAAAAAATTCTTTGATACTCATTAGACATATTGGTCAACAACGTTTAAAACTGAATTTCTAATTAACATTCTATTAATAAGCTACAAAGTGAACAAAGCATGGTGTGAAACCATTTCCATACATGAATATAACAGAATGCAATCTAATCTAACCTGGTCCCAGCAAAATGAATGAAAGAAAGACGGTATGAATTTAAAGCTAAATGTGAGTATAAAAAATATAAGCATTTCCAAAATTGATTTACACGATTTTTTTATGACAAAATGTTGAATTCGAAAATAAATTAAAATACCTGGTGTGGAACTCACGACCTTCCAGCCTACAAAGTAGAAATTTAAAATAATAAAATAATACAATTCATTAGGATAATTAAACAACCTCTTATGTAATACGTTCAGAATGAAAACAGACAAGATTGTAAAAACAATAATAACAATCTATGTCAGATAGACATTTAAAATTTCACGTCAGATTTCGGCAAACTCTCATTTACTATCTTCAGGTCACTAATAATCGCAAATTATGATTATTAGTAACCCGAATATGGTAAATGATGGTTTCGAAACGCAGTGCCACACACCAACACTACCAACGCACCGAACACGCACACGCACACGACACGCACACACGCCCCACGCGCACGCCACACGCACACGGCGGCCACGCACACCCGCACACCGCACACACACGCACACGACAACACGCACACGCACGCACACCACACACACCACGCCAACCACACGCACACAACGCACCCACACACCACACGCACCGAACACGACACACACACCACATCACGCACACCACGCCAAACCACGACGCACGCACACGCACACCGACACGCACACGCACGCATACGCACACACGCACGCACGCAGCACCGCACAGCACCGAACGCACGCACACGCAGCACACGCACCACACGCGCACGCACACCCGCACCGCACAACACACACGCACGCACTACACAGCACACACCGCACCAGCACGCCACGCCAGCACACGACACGCACGACACGGACACGCACCCACGCACCGCGCACCACAGCACGCACGACACGCACCACGCACGCACGCACACGCACGCACAACACACACACACGACACACACGACACGACACGACACGCACACAGCACACGCACACACACCACGCACAAGCAATGCGACACTCACGCGCGCACATACGCACACATGCACACACGCTCAAACGCATACAGGCACACGCACGCGCTCACACATACTAAGTTTTGCTGTTCTTTCAAATATTTTGAATGGGACAAGAGTAATGTGGCCGACGCCGGTACCTGGAAAAAAGAAGTTCAGTGTTTTAGAAAATCGGTAGTTACATGTTTTAATGAATACCTGGGTTTTACGTATAAATTATTGAGTAAAATATTAAGGTATTTTGATAATATTACTAAATTCACTTATTTCAATCGCAGAGTAATATACTAATTAGCTTTAATAATTAACTGAATAATGGGTTTGCTGTTTCTTTCTGGCTTTTAAATAAGAATATTCTACGGGGAAATAGAGCAATCGAGCGGCCTTGCTAACGATGTGTTTGCTACTTAAGTGATGGTGTTACCGGAGGTGGCGTGTAAAATGATAGCGGATGCCTACTGTACTTTGCTTTTATACTAAGGGGAATTTTATGTTTTAAATTGAAATACCGGTGGGGTTTTCGTATTTAATGCTTTACACTGGGATATTTGTGCAGGAACAAGCGTCGTTTGAAATGGCGTCGATATGGCGACCTGGTGGTGGCAATAAAAAAACGTGGTGGTAGTTTACGATATAAGATGAAACATGGCGAACTTATTATCTCGGAAAGAATTGCACAAGGTGATTAAACCTTCAAGAAATATTAGTTTACGTGAATAAATTATATTTTTACCATTCTGGTATTAATGAATAATTGAAACACGAGTATTTCTTTAAACTAATCTTTATTGTACGCGTAATGCGATATAATCATGACTCGGGTTCAGGAATCAAATTATGAAACAGGCAATTTACGCTAAGTGAAGTAAATAGTTTCAATACTCACCTATAGCTCTAATGGCTGGATCTTTATGATAGGAGGTCTATTCTATCGTTTTCTGTTGACAATACTTTGTACATTCGTGTAGGTGTTGTAAAAAAACTTACTTGCAGGTGAAGGCGGATTTAAGCAGGCCATGGTGTTCAAGAGCGTTTTTGAGCTTGAAAATGATCTCAAAAACTCGCTCTTATTAGTTCAATAACAAAGTTCATCAAAAATTTAGGAATTTAACAATATATAGAACATAATACAAAGCAGCGAAATATACATATATATATATATATATATATATATATATAAAACCAAAGTAGTGTGATAGATTCTGTGGTGCGCTGTTCAGGATTCTTCGTTCCTTTCAACGCATAGAATGTGTGGTTGGTTTATTGCGTGGGGTTGTGGTATGTTTGTTGACATAGTGCATTGCTGATTATGGGTTCCAAAAAAAACCCGTGTGGGTGGTGTTGCTGTTGATTTTGGTATTATGTGGACTGTCCTGCTGTCATTCTACTGGTGTATGTTGATGCTGTTGTCCCGGATATCTAAAACAAAGGAAACAAGTGTCAGTTATGAACAATAATTATTGTCGGCATTAACACAACATGGAAGTAAGTAAAATGAAACGGTAATACTCAATCTGGAGCACCATTCCTCCCGGCGGACAATTGTATGTTTACCTGAAAAAGGCAAATACCTCCTAACCGTGTGGCAGTTTTCGCCTCAGGGTGTGATGCTCCCCTGTACGAAGACAGGTAAGGCCTTCTCCGAGAATACCCAACAGGAGTCAAACGCTAGCGTGGGTTGAGTAAGCGTGATGCCGGTTACAGTCGGAGCCGCTTTAGGTACTGGAGCTTTCACTTTCTCCCTTGGTGAAGGTTGTGAAATATGCGGACATCGCCTGTAGCTCGCGGGGTTTCCATAGAACTTCACACACTTTGTCCATCCGATGCGGAGTTTAGTGTATTGAATGTTGTGTTAAAACGCACTGGACACATCTAGTTAGCAGCATATACTTGCTATTAAAACTGTCCCCATGGGAGTTTCTCATCTGGCTGGAATGAGCGGTGTGTCAAAAGCTGTCAGCTTCGATCACACAAAGCGTATTGCTTCAGCTTGCAACAGGATTCTGTTATTGAATTCAGTGTAAACTGGAGATACATCCTTTGAGAGAAGTTTCATAATTTCAGACGGGGAGTGCTCCAAAACATTTCCGGCTAAACATGCACATATTGACGTTGTAACTGTTAGGCTATACATATGTACACTCTATGCATTGTAACGGTTTCCTCATGTTCACATGGCAAATACATACATTCTTACAATAGCTGAGGTTTATTGTTCCTACTTATATGACATAATGGCATGTAGATAGTAACAAGTAGCTTGGCGTATCGTGTATTTAAGATATTGTGGCCACTTCTAGTTCTACTCTCCTTGTAGTAGGTACTATTTTCGGATTACTTTTGTAGATTTACTTTTTATGTTTTTTATGTCAGTTACGTATCGCTCTTTTAGTGATACTAGTAGAAGTAGTAGTGTTTCCCTTAATGACTTGTCAAGTTTTTAGTAGTTTTGTTTAAAATTCCAGACTTGGTTCACTAGCTTAGGTGGACATGCATTAGATTGGACTCTTAAAAATGCTACAAAAACATTAAGTATAGTCTGCGGTGTCCCGCATAGTCTGGAGTATTCAGACTAAGATTAAGATTTTTATATGACTGTAGCAAGATAAGTGCTGTCGCCACAGTCAATTAGTAGAATATTAATTTTTTTTTTTTGTATTTTTTAATTTATATTAAATTTAATTAAATTAAACTACTCGTAGTTTAGTGGAAACTTGGTCAAAATTCGTATTTTAGGATTCCCATAATAACCAACTCTTATATTTTTGATTTTTCTTAATTTATTTTTGAACAAATGGGTCAAACGAATTAACATTTACCCAGTATTAGTAATTTGGGAAACCAAAACATTAAAAAACCATTTGGATGGTCTGATCAGTTCTTATAAATATAAATATACCCATTTTTTTTATTTTTAAAAATTTATTTTAAAACATTTGGTCAAATGAGTTGAAAATTGATTAGAATTAATATTTTATGACAAAAATTATTCTATCAAATTTGAGAAAAAAACACCCATTTGTTCTTTCCCTCAGTAAATAATATTGCTTGGACTTTTAATCAGTCCGTAGTTTTATTTTATATACACCTTTTATTTGCGTTTGCTTCTTTAGATATTTCCAGTTTGTAGAATTTAAATTCCTATTTTATGCTTTTCCTTTATTTCTAACATTTCGATACTTGTACTATGCGCTTACAAAACTTCAATACCGTAATCAGAATTTGAACTACAACTACGCGATGATCTTCAGGACAGAAATACGTTTAGTATACAAAAGCCATTAAATTTAGTCCAAGTTAGAACATTCATCTGCATCGGAATCAGACAAGGAGCAAAATCGAGCAAGACCAATTGCGTACAAATTTTAATGAAAGTAATGTCTTATAAGAACAGAGAAAACCGAGTTTCATCAACTGTGTTAAATAATTTCAAATCATCCAATCAAGTATCCCAGTTCCAATTTAGAACCGGTGAAATATCAAAACAAATCAACAATTAAGAACCGTTTTTGTTTCGTTACTAGTTTGCAACGTAAGTGGTACAAGTCCAGCGCAGGTCACAAATAAGCAGTGAAACAAATACAATTGATGTTGATATTACAGTTTTGAAACAAGTTTCTAATTATGTTACATTCTATAATATCCGACCGGGTATGGCCAGGTATTGCTTTTACAAAATGGTGTTGTTCACTTACGACTTGAAAAAAAATTTTGATACAAATTTAAAATGAGATTTGGTTCATAAATATTGTAATTATTTATTTATTAGACCTGCTTTATATCAAAATATATATATATATATATATATATATATATATATATATATGTTAAATCGATGTTCCGGGGACTGGTCCGCGTTGGTGTTGATGTAGTCTCAACAAGACTGTTAGCTCGACGTTACGGCATGATTTCACTGGATATCTTGAGGATACGTTTAACTTTCGGCTACTACTTTGTTCTACACCTCGTGTATTGATAACACTGGATATTGCAACGTTTCAACAAAATCTCATTTGCCATCTTCAGGTCACTACCAAACTTGTTTTGTTTCACGTTATTCGAATTAAACTGATGTTTGCTGTGCGTTCCTTGTTAATTATACCTTCGCTGGTTTTCACTTTCTCTACCTTACTTTCTTTTTTACCTTTCACTGGTTTTTCTCATAAAAGACCTATTGCGTGTTGTTGGTTGACGCTTTCTATTTAATACCAACTTCAGCACTCTCTACGCTTAAGGCTGTTTGGGCGTTTTTTGATTTCTACAGGTCTTCTTATTGTTCTCCTGGGTAGATGTTTTGCTGATGCTATCCTTCTGGTCTTATCATAGCTGAGATTGTGTGATGTCGATTGAACACATGTTGTGTTAAAGATGAGGTTGTAATTTACTGACAATCGACGTTTTTCCAGCCTAGCACTGATTCGTCTGCTCGTTTGACCTATGTACCTTTGGTCACAGCCTCCACATGGAATCTCGTGTATGCCTTGATCTTCGAACTTGATTTTGGTTTTTGGATTAGGCAATATGGTTCCGATCTTTTCCTGCGTCTTAAATATCGTTTAGATCTTATGTTTTTTTTTTAATTTCGCTGATCTGACCCGGTGTTCCTTTTATGTACGGTAAGAGCACTTTATTTGTTTTGTTCTTCCTTTTCTTCTTCCGTTTTTTAATAAAGCCGACTTTAGTGTGTTGATTTCTTCCTTCATGTTTTGACGGTTTGCTAGTCTCTTGGATCTCGTAATTAGTGTTTTAACCACGGTCTGTTGTTGTGCTGGATGGTGATAGGTTTGAGCATTCAGGTATCAGTTGGTAAGAATGGATTTTTTGTAAACTGTGTAATCCTAGTTATTCTTGCTATCTGTAGATTAATACGTCTAAAAACGGAAGTGTTCCGTTGTCTTCTATTTCCATTGTAAACTTTATCTCTGTCCAAATTATAAAAGTGTCGTCCACATACCTTATCCATATTCAGTTTTTGACTGACCGTCTGTTGCTCCTTCTTCCACATCGTTCATAAATATATAGATAGAGCTAGAACTGGCGATAGTGGTGAACCCATCGGTGCTCCTTCGATTTGTCAATACCTCTGGCTTCCATAGATGAAGTAACGATTTTTTATGCAACGTTCCGTTAGGCTGATGATGTCTTCTTGTTGATCGTACTTTGCTTTAATTACGTCGACACGTTGGTGAATAGTGACACAGCGTAAGGAAAATCACAACTTCATCTTTAACACAACATGTCCAATCGACACAATATCAACATTGATAAGACCAGAAGGATAGCATCAGCAGAACATCTACCAAGGAGAGTAATAAAGCTGTAGAAATCAAAAAAACGCCCAAACAGCCTTAATACCAGACGAGGCGCAGAGACTGCTTAATACGTGAGAGTTAGTATTAAACAAAAAGCGTCAACCAACAACCAATAGAAAAATCCAGTGAATCGGAAAAAAGAGAGTAAGGCAAAGAAAGTAAGATCTAACGAAGGTATAATTAACAAGGAACGCACAGCAGAAAGTTCAATTCGAATAACGTAAAGCAGAACAAGATTATCAGTAACGTTAAGATGGGAAATGAGTGGTTGCCGAAACGTCGCCAAATTAACGAAGGCTCTTACAAGAATCTTACCAACACACGAGATCGTGTAAATCTCCTTAAGTAATTTTATATCGAAGTATGGCAGATTCCTTACTTCAAAATATTACGATTTATTTTAATAAAATATTACAAATAAGGAAGATGCAGAGTGTTAAAGGTTAAACTTTAAGATTTATTTTTTTGCAATAACTTTACCGTTTTTGGATATGTATACATAAAAATTTGGAACGGGGGTTTTTGGGCAAGAGAGATAAAAATTTAGTACCTACTTCCATGTAAAGGGCGCCACATAGGCCACATTTGTGGCATAAATGTGCGCTAAACTTTCTTGCTGTTTATGTTAGCTCCATTTTTGTAAAGAATATTACAGCTACGTTACTTGAATATAAAAAATTTTACTTGTCATTAACCCTAAAACTTACGAGATAAGCGCACTTTAGAGGTCAGCTGCGTGATTATTATTTAATTATTCATTTCGAGAAATGTAATAGGCATATATGCTAATATAAGTAATATGATGAAAGTTATTAAAGTAAAGGAGTTGACATATTTAGTGATTTAGGCGAAAGTGGTTCTTTTCGTCCTAATCGTGATAACATAGGCCGACCAAGAATAATTACGCCTGATGAAGACGACAAAATAATGGTTCGCATTGAAGATGATCGTCAGGTTAGTACACGACGTTTATCTGCTGCTTTAGGAATAAGTAAAACTTCCATCTTAAAAAGACTGCACCTTGAGAAGTACAATCCATACCATTTTACTCCGGTGCAAAATTTATTGCAAGCAGATCTACCGTGAAGTTCCAATTTGCAAGTGCTCTCCGAAACAGGCAAAATCTTGATCACACCTTCGTCGACTGAATATTATTTACCGGCCGTGGTATTTTTAATTTAAGGAACAACAGGTCTGTGCAATTAAACATCCCCATGCTAAAAGAGAAACGCGTTTCCAAAATAAATTTAAAATAAACATATGGTGTCGGATCATTGAGAACACTTTCTTAGGATCATACGAGTTACCCCGTAAGCACGTAGCCCAGAATTGAATCCTCTCGATTACGGTGTATGGGGTGCAATGAAACAACTTGTTTATAAGGATTCCATAAATACCCGCGACCAACTTTGGGAA